>CM053028.1:42776548-42825966 GCA_028564925.1 Lithobates sylvaticus | reverse complement strand
AGTAAAAGCTATTTTAATATGCATGTGTCAGAAATAGGACTCTTATATGTATTATTATTTATATGAATTTGTATATTTTTAGACATCACTAACACAAAACTGATTTTATGCAAACACAAAAGCAATTCTTTTAGTCAGATTCCCCCTGGCTTAGAATTATCTTATTTTGACACATGTATATTATGTTTATATTTCTTTTACTATAGCCTCAAGGAAGGCGCATTGCAAGTCTCCAGAAATGTGTTAGATGCTGTTTCACTTTTTTTCAGCAAATAAAAAGAACTTCATTTGTGCTGCTTTGTTTGTACTCCGGTATTCTGACACCTCAACACTCAGATCTAGCTTCAAAAGGAACCAAAATTGGGGGCATCACGTTCCTTGTGATCAGCTTGATACCGCACAAAAAAAAGTTTATGACATCTAGTACAATAATTCATCACCCTATTTGGACAAAATTGATTAAAACCTGAATCAACTCAAGTGCAACTGCGGCCATCAATAATGACTAATGTTTTTTTCATTTTTAAATCTTATTCCTGTGGAATTTATTTTCACCTCTGCTTGGAATATTAATGACAAACTGGACATTTAAAAGTTGTAAGCATTGGCACGTTAAAGTGGATGTAAACCCACTCTCATCCTTTCTAAACTACGGCAATATTGGTTATCTAGAAGGATATACATGCCTCCTGCATGTATACTTATCTGTCAAATGTCTCCCATCTGTCTGCTATGAGACACGAAAAACTGCAGATTCTGTGGGTGGGTCTGTTTTCCAGGGCTCAGTGGGTGGTGTCGTGATGTCAGTAGACTCCCCGCTCCACCTCTACACTCCCCTTATCAACATGCATTTTCTCCTGTGTATTTCTTACACTGATCTTCTGCTATGATCTCTAACACCCAGTCAAAACCCAGAAAAGTCCCCACATGACTTCAGCATGCCAAATCATGCTGAGGTGTGGAACAGCCAATCCTTGCAGAACTGTTAAAGAAAGGAGTGGGGGTGGGAATTAAAAAAAATAATGCATGTCTTATGCCGCTTACACACGGTCGGAATTCTCGTCGAAAAAAGCTCTGATGGTTTTCCCGCCGGAATTCTGACGGAATTTCGCTCAAACTGTCTTGCCTACACACGGTCACATCAAATTCCGATGGTCAATAACACCACGGCATACAACGCGTTCGACTGCACTATGAAAGGGAAGTTTAATGCTTCTGAGCATGCGTCGAATTGATTCCGAGCATGCGTCAGAATTTTGCGTGTCGGAATTGCATACACACGATCGGAAAATCCGATAGAAAATTAAGAACAGGTTCTCAATCCAAATTCCGACAGAAAAAGACCGATGGACATACACACGGTCGGAAAATCCGATGAAAGGCTCCCATCGGACTGTTTCCATCGGAAATTCCGACCGTGTGTACGTGGCATTAGGCTAGTGCACGAGATATGTAAATCACCTGTCAATCACAGCATGGGGGAAGAACGGACAAAGTTTTCAGAGTTTGTCCGTTTTATTTCAATGAAAAAATATATGAGGATTCCTCAGAGCTGGATTAACCCTTTGTGGCAAGACTGGGCACAGCTGATCTGAAATCCCATACTCTATATTGTGCCAGACAAAGAAAAAAAAATATTCAGGTTTACATCCACTTTAAGGCTAACAACCAAATAAACCTGTGCTACAATCAAAGTTGTCAAGGAAATACCAATACCATTTACAGACAGTAACAAACGTTCACCTCATCAGGCCCTTCATGGCCGGACAGTCAAAAAAAAAAAAAAAGTATAACTAAATCTTTTTTTTTTAGTTTTGGATAGAGTGCAGAAGTATTGGAATGCTTGTCAGTTTTTATTGCTATCTGTGCCCCCATTTAAAGAGTTTTTCTGTCTCTTTTTCTTCTGTATACCATTATCATTGAAAGGCAAAATAAAATAAAATTCACAATTTTGGGTTGTCCCCAAAAAAGTAATAGAGAGGAAATCTTCCAATGGTGACACTAGTTCTAGTGAACGGGGGGGGGGGGGGGGGGTGCCCAGGGGGGGGGGGGGGGGCAAGGAGTTTCCTTAATTTGCTGTTTGGCTATGGGGCATGATGTGAAGGGAAATCTCCCCAATGGGATACAGATGGTGAACAAAAAAATCTTACAGGGTTTATAACCCTCCCTTACGCTATCCAAAACGAAAAAAAAAAAGTATTGCCTATAGTTCTATTGTAAGAAATCTTCCTTATCCACTTAGACTTGGATTTTAAGAAACATAGGGATAACTTTATACACAAAATACTTATAGCAGCCTTTCTCAACCTTTTCAACACAGAGGAACATTTGGAATAACTTACTGGTCTCAGGAAATCCATGCTAAAATTATTATTATGTAGCACTTTCCCCCGTAGGGCTTGCTGAATGTTGACTTCCTAGGCCTCTCTCTGGTTACCTGCAGCTGGTTGCTAATAGTTCTCACTTAGTTGCTGAGGCTTCCCACTTGGTTGCTGAGGGTTCCCCACTTTGTTACTAGAAGTTCCCACTTGTCCCACCCTTACTCCCGCTTGCTCGTTACTCAATAACCAGTCCAGGGTATTTGTGTTTTTGCATTTTATTTTGGGACTTTAATGGGAGAAGGGATGAGTGGGATACTTCAACTGGAACTTTTTTTTACAAAGGATGAAGACAACTCTCACTTGGCCTCACCGGATTGGTAGTAGAAGCAGTCACACTGCTTTGACCATACAGCCACATGTATGTAAGGGTTAAGTCTTCTTGCTCTCACTAGCAGCAGACTCGATGCACTACATTATCTTCAGGACACTCTCCAGCATCCCCTTTACTGACACCTGTCCACTGACTCTTCTAGCTGAGGGGCAGCCCTCACTCGACAGGCCCCAAAGACATAGATCTGTACTCACAGTAGGCAGAATTAGATCCTTCCTGGCGTTTCCCTTCTGGTCAGCTCTGCAGGATCTCTGGGTTCAGCTTCTCTTTCTCTCTCTCTAGGACCCTGGGTCGACCACCCAGGGCCGCACAGCCTCCTCTGCGGAGGAGAGGGCAGCTTCCCCCTCCCTCCTGGACTCAGCTCAACTAACTTTGAGCACATGTACTCTGGTTTTATACGCAGTATCCCAACATGCAATGCAGCACTTTTCCTCTGAAAATTGCAAGGACTGTAACAAAGCCTGTACACTCACTTGTCACGTCCCCTTACACTGTTCAATATGCTCCCCTATTGGACCAGCGAGGGTCAGTTAGAACAAGCTGAGCTACACCTGAGTACAATGAGCAGACCTAACCAATAGATCCTGCTCCCTGGTAGGCAGAGAGCATTCTAAGTTTTACCTGACCATCTTCCTGTTAAGCAGAAAGACCAAAAACGATACTCTCTTCTAGCCCCCACCTAGGAGGGTGCTACAATTCTATCTATTCATGATACATTAGTGTGATGGTCAGTGGGAAGAATGCTAAAAAGATGAATGGTGTCAGTGGGAATTTATCTGAGGGGCAGAAATTGCTCATTGCTCAAAGAACCCCTAGCAACCGCTGGAGAAACCCTAGTTTAGAAACCCTACTTTAAAGTATTGCCCAAACAATGACAGCAAATAACAGAAAACTATCTTGTGTTGGATAGGTAAGCCCGCAGATTGATTGGGTTAATTTTAGTCCAAACTAACAGCACCCAACTGAATAGTCTATTCCCTGTCCCAACCACAAGTTCCTCACTGGTGTCCATCTACCAAAAATCCCACAAAGGGCATCAGTCAAAGATTATTTACACTTCTGGGTAAGTATCCCCTCCAATAAATGGTGACAACAAAACAAGAACTGGAGAAACTTCAGGTTGGTGTGAGAAGCTTCAGGTTAATGCGACAACCTCAATACACCACTAAGTAGCACCCATTTCCTGTGTTTTACACAAAATAGTCCATAGTATAAGATACACTAGAATTGGGTTAAAAAGCACATTTTAGTTTAACCACTTTTTGCACTATAAACAAAAAAACACTTACAATTTTGAAAAAAAAAACAATATTTTTTAATTTTTGATATAATAAATACCTCAAAAAAATAAAAAATAAAATGAATTTCTTCAGCAGTTTAGGCCAATATGTATTCTTCTATATATTTTTGGTAAAAAAAAATCACAATAAGCGTATATTGATTGTTTTGCGCAAAAGTTATAGCGTCTACAAAATAGGGGATTGATTAATGGCATTTTTATTATTATTTTTTTAATAGTAATGGGAGTGCGACATTGCGGCGGACACATCAGATACTTTTGACACTTTTTTGGGACCAGTGGCAATTACACAGCGATCAGAGCTAAAAATAGCCACTGATTACTGTATAAATGACACTGGCAGGGAAGGGGTTAACACTAGGGGGCGATCAAGGGGTTAAGTGTTTACTAAAGAGGTGTTTCTAACTGTGGGGGGAGTGTAGTGGCTGGAGGAGACAGATCGCTGTTACTAATCACTAGGAACAGCAGATCTGTCTCTCCTCCCCTGACAGAACAGGGATCTGTCTGTTTACATTGACAGAGCCCCGTTCTATCTCTCTCAGGAGTGATAGTGGGTAAACGACAGACATTGCGGGCGCCGGCATGCACATCGGCTCCTGCGTCATGCCATGGGTGCGCACACGCCCCCTAGAGATCTTAAAGCGGCCGACGTACAATGACGGTGATTCGCCCAGGAGAGCCAACCTGCCGCAGTACAACTGCGGTGGCTGGTCCTTAAGTGGTTAATTAATTCTGTGTATCCATTCCGGCATAGGTCAAGGGTCCCTTCATTTTGGTTTCTACCCAGTTTGTTTTCTGGATTCCATTTGCCTGTCTTCTGTCTGTCCTAGTCCCTAGTTGTGCTGTTAATCCCTGCCTCATGTCTGAACATTGTCTACCCTCCACCAGATTCTGATTGAGCCTATTGACTTGGTATTTCGATACGGATATAAGTTTCTACAATGGCTGATTCGGTAAACCTGTGGGCCACAACCAGGGAGTGTGTAACTAGTCAAAGGAGAGAAAGCTGGAAACTTATTTATTTTGAGGAAGCAAATTAAGAATATCTCTATAGAGACCTGGAAACATTGCACAGCCTGATGGATAAAGATGATAGATGTCTGCAGAAGAACATGTAAACAGCTGGCAGAGTCAAGTGGTTTGTTGATGATGTGTTGGAGATGACACATTAAATCTGTCATTCCCAACCCTAGGGTTCCTCCAAAGGTTGAGAGAGGTTCCTTGAGCAGTGGCTGGTTGACATCCCATTTAATGGTGCCTGCATAATTCTAGAGCCAAGGACAAATGGCAGAGCCCGCAACCTAACACCAATTATGTTTTGGTTGTCTGTAAGAGTGGCATTCTGACCACCACTGTAAGGGGCATTCTTCCCACTGGCCACCCATGTAAAGGGAAATCCTTCCCACTGGTCACTTATGTGAGGGGCGTTCTTCTCAATGGCCACCCGTGTAAAGGGAATTCTTCCCATTGGTCACCTATGTAAGGGGCATTCTTTCCACTGGCCACCCATGTAAGGAGCATCTCTTTCCACTAATCTTAAATTATTTGGTTTTAGTGGGGGTTCCCAGAGGCTTGAAAATTATTTCAAGGGTTCCTCTGCGGTAAAAAGGATGAGAAAGACTGTATTAAATAATTAACCTTTCTCCTGTGACAAGACCCCCAGCAATATAAAGCCTTCCCTGGATCAGGAGAGCCATGTGCTGGCCAAAATGTTTTTTTGAGATTTTTCATCATTTGCAGAGTCAGGAACAAATGTTACCAAGATGTAGGCATTTAAAGATACTTCTGTCCTGCTGAATAATGGACAGCATATAGAATCGCTGACTAAAGTTTAAATCTTTGCAGCAGTTCCCATGTGTGAGCCTCAAGCTATTCCTGTTGCTGTAGGAGAGCCTGCATAAGTGAGAAATTTCAGGTTTTACTGTTAAAATAAATAGAACCAGAGAAACATATAGAGAGACAACCTGGTAGATAATCTGACAGAGGACCAGAGAGAGATGGGCTTGGGTGTCTCACATGATGCATGCAAAGGGGTTGTGAGACTGTTCAATTTGCTTCATCAGTCAATCATGTGCAAGCAAAAATATAGTTTATTTTTTATTTTCCTTGCATGTGTTCGGGTATTCCTTGCAAAGTGAATTTTCATCAAATTCCCCTGCAAAGTAAACAGCTTAATTTGCTGTAGTAAATCAACCCTAATGACACCAACTGACACTTTTCATCACTGACTTCTTCGGTGCCTTTGAAAAAGTCTGAGTGACGAAACATATCAGTCGGAGTCATTGGGGTTGATTTACTAAAAGAAAATAAGCTGTTCACTTGGCAAGGGAAGTTTAGCTTAGAGAATGTGGTGCACCCATGGTGCACAGCTGATGAAAGACTATCAAAAAACCTTTTATATTCTCCTCCACTACAACTCTTTGTCTCTGCCCCCTACCCACCTCTGAGGACTGTCCCTTGGTTCCACCCCCTACCCACCTCCCTGTACTGCTCCTTTTAGAGAATACAGAACAAAGTATAATTGTGTGCTACTAAGTAATTTGTATGGAATTTGATAGACCTCAGCCCAGAAACAATAGACCCCACCCCAGCAACAATCGACCTTCTAGCAGCAATAGATTCCCCACACAACAATAGATCCCCCTAGAAACAATGGACCCCCAGCAACAAAGTACCACCCCAGAAACAATTGACCCCCACCCAGCAACAATTAACCCCCCCCAGCAACATAAGACCCCCCTGTCAGCAACAATAGAACCCCACGCAAAAATAGATCCCTACCAGCAACAATAGATCCCCCAGCAGGCAGCATTACTAGACCCTCCAGCACACCCCAGCAGTGTTTGCCATAAAATACATTCAGTGCTGGAGGTGCCAGAACTGCTTACCCCAGTGTTCCTGCTGAAAAGAAGCTGCCTACACAAAATAATCCTTCACCTTGTTTGTGCAAAAAAAAAAAAAAACACACTAAAGTTTGTCCATTTTGGAAAACAAAATATACTCAGTTCATGTTATAATGTGATGTTTTTTAAAAGTATATCTTTATATACAGCCCAGTGGTTTACTGCAATACTACTTAAAAGTGCTCCACCACATGGTCACACACTTGCATAGTTGGGCCCTCACTTCTGGTATTTTGCCATCATACAAAAGGTCTATCACAGCCTCTCCCCTTTAAATGGGTAATCGCCCCACCACTTGATCACACACTTGTATAGTTAGGCCCTCACCTCTGGTACTTGACCTTAAAGTAATTCTAAAGTTTGTTTTAATAATTTTTTATATAAAAAAACACTCTCTAGTGTGCTAGTATGTAGATAGGTTTGTTGTTAGAGCAGGGAAATGTATCTTTGGTTCAGGGTCAAGCCTGAGCTGCTGAATCTGGGTCAGTGTTTTTTAGTGAGTTAGGCTGGATGACTAATCCTAATAGCTCTTCCAATGCCTCCCCCTGGTCTAGAAGGTTGTAGAAACTTCTAGAGCTGGTGGGTGAAAGTGAGGAAGTGCTGTTTGGAATATTTATGAGGGCCTCAGTGTCAGAAACCATGAATCAGACCGAGACTTAAGTACAGTTAAATCACACTTGTTTATTAATAAAAGTAATCAAAGTGTCAGAAACCATGAATCAGACCGAGACTGAAGTACAGTTAAATCACACTTGTTTAATAATAAACGTAAATAGAACAAACGTAGTCAAAACATAGCCAAAGTTCGGTAACCTGAACAGATAGTCAGACAAGCCAGAAAGTCAGGAAGCCAGAGATCAGCGTAGTGGAACAGCAACAGGATCTGAAGCCAGAAGGAATGTCAGTCAAGCAAGTCTTTAACAGGAACACAGGAGGCTTGGGTGCTGGAAGATTCCCACCAAAACATACGAAAGAAGCTTTTCCTGGAGGCAAAAGAGCAAGGAGAGAGGACAGCAGGTCAGCACGTCTGGGAGATCTCCTGAGTGCCAGGCGGGTGGGCTGGTGAGTGTCAGTCGGGAGGACTGTGAGGAGAAGATAGCCTGGAGGGCTAGTGAAAGAGGCAGCTGCAGCCAGGTCGGTTGGCTGTGCCTGAGGAGGTGGTTCTGGGACCAGTAGCCACAGGAGTGATGAAAGATGGACAATGAAGTTCTACTACACACCTAAGGGATTCCTGCATGTAATGGGCTTTGGCTTCACCTAAGTGGCTGTCAGTAATTTACAGTGTTCCAGTTAGGTTCTGCAAGTGTGTGCTGGAGTGAAGAAGAGAGTGTATATAGAGACTGTATATAGTAAGAGTGTCCCTGAAGTTGTTGTTGAAGTCAAATGGGCATCCTATAACCTCCCATCCCTAGCCAAGTTATTACCCTCAATAAAACAAAAAAGTCACAGACTGTTCTCTGACTCAATAGAGCCTGTGTAACTGGCTGTGCAGGGTGGGGGATCCTGGTATACTTGCATCTCCCTAGGGGGTGTGCTACACATACTTACCTGCTCTGTGCAATGGTTTTGCATAGAGCAGCCCCAATCCTCTTCTT
Source organism: Lithobates sylvaticus (assembly GCA_028564925.1). Taxonomy (NCBI): domain Eukaryota; kingdom Metazoa; phylum Chordata; class Amphibia; order Anura; family Ranidae; genus Lithobates; species Lithobates sylvaticus. Next base: position 42,817,456 of record CM053028.1, on the reverse strand, counting down.
TTTGGGTCCCTTGCCGGTGGTCCTGGCTCCTCCCCTCTGCCGAGTGCCCCCCCATAGCAAGACTCTTGCTATGGGGGCACTCAAGCAGGCTTGCTCCAGAGCCGTGCTGCTGCGGTGAATGGACATTGTCCATGTACATACAGAGCATGACTCGGCCCTGCCCCCTGCTCTCTCCTCATTGGTTCACTAACTGTGTAGCTAGTAGCCAATGGCTCACGCTGTGTGAGCCAATGAAGAGAGAGAGACCCGGGAGAGCTGCTGCTCTCATGCACATCACTGGGTTGAGATAGGGCTCAGGTAAGTATAGGGGGCGCTGCACCCAGAAGGTTTTCTTTACCCTAATGCATAGAATGCGTTAAGGTTACAAAAAAAAATAATTCTGCTTTTAGAACCACTTTAATACAAAAGGTCTTTCACAGCCTCTGTCATGTGCTGAGATTAAAGACTATACTGCTCTGCTACAAGCACTTCTACCCCCCCCCCACCCCCCCACCACTCCACCAACCAATGCATACAGGCATCAAGGGGTACGCGCTTAGTTCCATAACCCTAATATTGAAAGAGTGAAAAGAAAGATACTTTCCACAACTGGCAATTCAACCGAAATTCCCCTTCGTATGGTGTAAGGAGGGATTGGGGTATCTGGGTATAAAGTTGACGGCATCCCTGGGGACTATGTTTGAGGCTAACTATATACCGGTGCTTAATAAGATTAAGGAACATTTTAAAAATTTGAGACATAAACCTCTCTCATGGATAGGTAAAATTAACGCTGTGAAAATGAATATTCTACCTAGAATGATCTATATCTTCCAAATGATCCCAATAGCAGTGCCTCAGGAATATTTGAGAAAATTAAGATCAATGGTACTAAAATGTATATGGTCACATAAACAGCCCAGGATTGCATATGCAGTACCGGTGAGGGAGAAAATAGAAGGGGGATTAGCAGCCCCGGACTTTCAGAAATACTATCAGATGATTTCTATCTCCCGAATCGCAGAATGGATGCATGATAAAGAGGGGAAAAGTTGGGTAAATATAGAGATAACACAAAATAAGAAAAACTTGCGAAAGATGGTTTGGATTCCACGGCAAAATGGGGACCTAGCAATTAGCACAAATCCACTAACTAGAAACGCTTTTAAGATATGGACTGGATTAGGGAGACTGCATCACTGGGAATATAATTCACCACTTATGTCTATACTGGGCACAAACTACTTTAAGCCAGGGAAAGAGGAACACATATATTTCACTAGATGGGCAAAAGAAGAGGAAATATTATTGCAAGATGTGATGAAGGGGAATAGAATATATACATATACTGAAATTACACAGAAATGGGGAAACAAGCCACTAGACAAATGCAGGTATGCACACAGGGGCGTAACTATAGGGGGTTCAGCAGTCGCGAGCGCAACCGGGCCCTGTGCTGCAAAGGGCCCATGTGGCCCTCCTCTACATATGGCCGGTGGCAGCATAGGCGGTTAGGCACCTGGCGCACGGGTGGCTGGAGGTGGGGGGTGACTAGCAGAGCTCCATGCTCGACTACCGGACTGGCTGCTCTTTAGTTGTGCATTCCCCACACAACCTGTGTCCTCTGCCGCTCCTCCGGGTCCCCCTCTCCTGCTCTATGCAGTGCTGCTCAGTTCGGTGTCTGTCCTCCCCAGCCTGAGTCCGGCTCACACTGAACTGCATGCTTCTTCCGGGCAAACAAACTTTAAGTACACAGATGCAGTGCAGCCCTATGAGAGCCGGCTCCCCAAAGGACACCGCAGGCTTGTCTGCCAGCACCCCCCTCCTCCCCGTCATACACAGATGTTGACAGGTCTTTCTGGGAGATATGTCCCCTAAGGACAAGGACCCCATCTCCCCTGGGGACAGTGCCCAGTTCTCCCTAAAGGACAGGGACCCCATTTCCCTTGGGGACAAGGACCCCATCTCCTCTGGGGACAGGGCCCACTTCTCCCCAGAGGACAGGCACCCTATTTCCCTTAGGGACAGGTACTCCTACTTACGCAGGGACAGGGACCCCATCTCCCCTAAGGACAAGGACCCAATCTCTCCTGGGGACAGGGCCCACTTCTCCCCAGAGGTCAGGGACCCAATTTCCCTTTCCCTTCTTCCTCTTTGTCTCAAAGGTGTAACATCATAGGTCTGTTTAGACCTCTGATATCTCACCAAAGTCCCCCAACGGGACTCCTAAAAAATTGTAAAAAATAATAAAAAAAACTGCTGATACCAGTGGTGGAACTACAGGGCTCACAAAAGTCATACCTTTGACCGAGCCCTGGAGTTCCACCACCAGACTCAGAGGTAAGGGACTCGGCTGGGGTTCAGGGGGGCCCTTCATGGTTTCTTGCACCGGGGCCCTGAAGGATATAGTTACACCACTGTATGCAAAATTAAAGCACTTTACACAATCACTGCCACAACCACTGCGGGAAAAAGGGCACATGAGGTTAATAGAGAAATTACTTTGTTTAAATCGAAGTATATATAAAATTTAGGCTTTCTTAGAGATGAAGAACACAAAAGTAAAATTCTTGGGACAGCGTATTCCTTGTCAAGTGATATAAGGACAGTGGAAACGGGCTATAAACTGCTGGCGAGATGGTATGTGACACCACAGAGGGTGCATAGGTTTGGGGCAGAAGGAACTTGCTGGAGGGGTTGTAACGCCCGGGGACCTTTGCACACCTGTGGTGGGACTGTACAAAGATACAACCCTACTGGGGTAGAATTATAGCAGCAATTTACCAAATAACGGGAGAACGGATCCAAAAAGGCCCCTGGGAATGTTTTTTTTCATGATACAAGAAATGCAGTGAATGGGGCTGATCCCGAGCCTGTGGAGAACTCAAGAAGCGCAGAATACAAAGAAGTGGGTAGTAAGAGTGGAAACGTTGAGAGCCATAGAGGAAACAATCCATACAGCTGAGGACTCATTGGAGATATAGCAGAATATATGGGGAAAGTGGATAGATTATAAAAAAGGTGAAGAGTGGATGAATGAGAGAGAGGTTTAGGTGGGAGGGGGAGGAGAGAGGAGGGGGGTGGGGGGAGAAGGGAGAATAAATGTACATTGTAATGATGACATGGAAATGAGAAGGTTTTTATTTATATGTATTGATGTATGTCTAATTACATAATAAAAGAGAGAGAATAATAAAAAAAAAAAAAAGAAGGCTACTTTCCATGATAAAAGCCTTTTTAAATAATAAATCGATCCTTCCCATAGATAGGCTGATCCACCTACTCCTCTGCAGAGGGGTGATCAGTATTTAACTTCAGATTGCTCCATATCAGTGGTAGGCAACTCGCAGATTGTGGTCTCCCTTCTACCGAGCTGCAGATTTCTGTCTACTCTGACAGCTAGTGCTGTCATACTGTATTCCAACACACCTACCCTCTGCCTCATCCACTCAAAGCTGGCACTGCAACCACCTACCAGCCTCCAGCTGCTAGAAGGCAATCAAATGGCCATACATGTGCAGTGCACTCCTTGCCAACTATGAGCAGCTAGAGCACAGAGGGTGGCGAATGGGTCCACCAGAACACCTATTTATGTCATGCACAGAGGAGGGGGGTGCAGTTCTGCATCTTAGCCCTTGGTGCTAAACGACCTTGTATCAGCACTAGCTTCCAGTCACCAGCAGAAGATACCTGGTGTGATTGGAGGCTACTACGGTACCAACAGCCTAGAAATAGTCTATCCAACAAATTGTATCGTGGGTGTATGGCACCAAATATAATTCAAAAACAGAAACTATATAAAAACTGTTCATCCTGTCTATAATTCAAAACATAAAACCATTTCTCAAAACATATACTGTAACCTTAGACCAGGGCTCAAAATTTCAAGTCCTGAGCTACTAGCCAGGCCTTAAGAGTTACTCGGCATCAGTTGTCCCACCCAAACCCTACCCTGTCCCTCCCCTGATTCCACCCCTAAACACGCCTCGTAAGTTATCTCATGAAATGACACTGTTAAATGTTTTATGCCGATTTATTTACAAAAATAAATATTAACAACAACTTTAACAATATTAACCACTTAAGGACTGGGCCTATTTTTCAAACTTGTTAAAATCATTTTTTTTTTTTGCTAGAAAATTACTTAGAACCCCAAACATTCCGAATTCTTTTTTTTTAAACCCTAGAGAATAAAATGGCAGTGGTTGCAATACTTTTTGTCACACCGTATTTTTTTGAAAAAATACACTTTTGTGAATAAAAAAATAAGAAAACAGTAAAGTTAGCCTAATTTTTTTTATATTCTGAAAGATGATGTTACGCCCAGTAAATTGATAACCAACATGTCACGCTTCAAAGTTGAGCCCGCTCGTGGAATGGCGACAAACCTTTACACTTATAAATCTCCATATGCAACGTTTTAAAAATTGTACAGGTTGCATGTTTTGAGTTACAGAGGAGGTCTAGGGTTATAATTATTGCTCTCCCTCCATCAATCGCGGTGATACCTCACATGTGTGCTTTCTAGCACCTCTAGTGCTGCTAGAAAGCTAAGAGATCTTAACCACAGCCCAGAATGGGTCCATCCAAGTGTATGGCTGGCCACAACACTAGGGAAGATGCATCTCCCGGCCACCATTAACGATCAGGAGCTGGTTGGTGGGGCTCCTGATCATGTGATGGCTGTGACAGCCAGTCATAGTGGTAACATAATCAGAAACTCTGCTTCTGCCTTATATCGTTCAGAAACCCTTGCGGTTTTCCCGAGTGTGGCTCGGGGTTAAATTTCAGTACCATTAGTGGTAACCCTGAGCCACACTCTGGATTGCATTGCAGGATCCTGGTGCGATATACTTACCTTGTCCCCAGAATCCTGCGATGTCCCCTCGCTGTGTCTGTGGGCTCTGTCCTCCGCCCAATGCCTCGCTGTGCTGGCAACACACGGGGCGGAGCCCGGCAGCAAAATAAAAAAAAATTTAAATCATAATACATACAGTACACTGTAATCTTACAGATTACATTACTGTATGAAATCATTTCACATCCCTTTTGTCCCTAAAGCTTTGTCCAGTGCCCTGCATGCAGTTTTATATGATATATACTGTTCTTTCTGCCTGGAAACTGGAGATTGTCTATAGCAACCAAAAAGTGTCCCTTTAAGTCAAAAGTGGTTTTAGACCAACTAGAAAACAGTGATATGGAATTAGAACACTTGCAGAATTGAGCGATAGTGAATTGTGGGGAAATTCATTTTATTATTATTATATGATTATTTTTTATAATTATTTAGATTTATTTATTATATTATAATTTATGATTTTGTGTTTCAAACTTTATTATACCCGGGATGTCTACTAGACTCTTGTTTGGACAGATTTAGGTGTGTTATTGCTAAGAATTACAGGCCTACAATATAAAACGCCAAATTTCTATGCAAAATAATTGTACTGCTTTGAGACGCAAAAATCTGACGTAATCATACCGCCAGGGAGGCTACAGGGCCAGTGGGAGGTGTTGGTAAGTGGTTTACATTATATGAGATTTTAGTGATTGCGCTTACCTCTACTTTAATCAAATCAAATTCAAAGTCCTGTCATCTCTTTGCCTTTTTTTATGGAAAAGGCTGGTGAATTTTTTTTGTTATAACATATGACGTGGGTTAAAATGAACAATTCTCCGACTGAATTAGACTTTTTTTTTTTTTGTTCAGGTCTAGCGGGAAGACTATTCAGCTGTCTGACACGGCCCGGAACCTGTAAAATCAAAGTGTCGGCCTGTTGTTTCCAGATCCTATGCATACAAAATTACAAAAGGCTGCTTATCCGATTATGCTTAAATGTCAGGTGTTCATTTCAGTGCAGAGCAATCAACGGAACACAATTAGCCTTTGGATGGAGCTTACAAGTCTAGATGTTAACGGAAAGCAATTTCTTTTTTTTTCCCCAACCGCTGATAAGTAGCTCGAGTTGCATGTTCCGGACCGCTGTTCAGCAAATTTTACACAATAAAATGTAATAAATGAATCACCTCTTTAATCAGTTTAACCCTTTAAATAAAAAAGAAACAGTAATGATTAAAGGAGCATTTTTTTTTTTTTTTTTTTTTTAAACCATTCATCATGTAGAAAACGTTTTAATATATTGCCAATCTATGGGCTTCACCACCCCCCAGCTAATCTGCCTTTACAAATAATGCTTCTTTGTAATTACTTACCTGAATCTGCAATGATGTGACTCTCTGCGGCGCTCTTCCCATGGTTGGGACCAGTGATTTCTTGCTGTTCTCTGTTTGAGATAAGTTCAGGCATTTTCAGACAAGAGTCCAAACCCACCTGATCTATTCCTCCAGGAAGCTTTCAAAGCCAAAAGCCAATCATAGTAGGTGCATAAATTCCCTGCCCTGCAGTCGAATGTATGCAAGGGATGTACAGTGCCTTGAAAAAGTATTCATACCCCTTGAAATTTTCCACATTTTGTCATGTTACAACCAAAAACATAAATGTATTTTATTGGGATTTTATGTGATAGACCAACACAAAGTGCACCAGCATGAAGTGGAAGGAAAATGATAAATGGTTTTCTAAATTGTTTACAAATATGTGAAAAGTGCGGTGTGCATTTGTATTCAGCCCCCCTGAATTAATACTTTGTAAAACCACCTTTCACTGCAATAAAGCTGCAAGTCTTTTTGGGGATGTCTCTACCAGCTTTGCACATCTACAGAGTGACATTATTGCCCATTCTTCTTTGCAAAATAGCTCACGCTCTGTCAGATTGGATGGAGAGCGACAGATTCTCAATTGGGTTTAGGTCTGGACTTTGACTGGGCCATTCTAACACATGAATATGCTTTGATCTAAACCATTCCATTGTAGCTCTGGCTGTATGTTTAGGGTCGTTGTCCTGCTGGAAGGTGAACCTCTGCCCCAGTCTCAAGTCTTTTGCAGACTCTAAAGCCTCGTACACACAGTGCGATTGTTGGCCGTCTGGCATTGCCGCTGGGCAATGGCCAGAACGCCGTCTACGAGCCTAACGTACATCTACAGCGATTCACACAGCCGAGCCAATCTGCCACAGTATAACTGTGGCGGCTGGTCGGCAAGTGGTTAAAGTAGCACTGAAGGCAACAATTTTTATTTTGGATAGGAAAGGGGGGGGGGGGGGGGTTAACCTCTGTAATTTTTTTTAGCCATCTGTGTTTCATTGGGGAGACTTTCCTTTTCACCTTCTGTCCCATAGCCACAACTGGAAATGAGAAGAAATCCCTCCAAAGTGTGGGGATCTCTGGTTGTCATTAGAACTAGTGTCCCCATTGGATGATTTCCCCTCTGATCCTGTTTTGGTGACCACTCAGAAATTGGGATTTTCCTTTGATTTGATTTTCCGTGATAACAGTCACCAGGACGAATAGAGAGAATGAATCTGCCTAACAGGCACACAGTCAGTAATAAAAGCCTGACAGGTGTTCTAATCCCTCTCCATGATTTTTAAAACTAAAAAGAGAGTTTTGCCTTTAGTTATATTTTAAGACAAAAGGAAGCCTGTAAGGGTCAACTTTGGCGGCCAAATAGAAGTGATGGCTGAAAGTTATTTCTCAGGGTGGGTTTACTAGCGGTGACAATGGTGGACCATGCTTGCATTAAATGTGTTGAAACAGCCACTTGTAGCCTCCATCAGTTAACTTTGGGGGGAGATTTACTAAAACTGGGCCATGCAAAATCTGGTGCAGCTCTGCATAGAAACCAAATGGCTTCAAGGTTTGTTTGTCAAAGCTTAATTGAGCAAGCTGAAGTTAGAAGATGATTGGCTACCATGGACAGCTGCACCAGATTCTGAGTGCTCCAGTTTTAGTAAATCTCCCACTTTGTGACAAAGTGAAAATGGAGAAGTACGATTCAGAAACTCTATAACAGGAAGTGACTGATGAGGACTTTTTAATCATGTTTGCTTTTAATAAAAGCTTAAGATTTAAAAACATTGAACAGACTATTAAAATGACATTAATATGTTTAGGCTTCCATGAGATTTTAGTGATTGGGTTTAGATCCACTTTAAGCTGAAAAGCTCCAAGCATAAAAAATAAAATTAACTCAGTCGAAAACAGCTTCCTTTATTAAAGGGCCCATGGTAATATAATTACTACTTTAGACGCATTCATTTAAAATGTATATATAAATGTGAATTTTACAATTGATTATTTTGTCTGGTCTTCCAATCTGCTGCCATACACGGTTTATATTCCATAAACCGTAGGACAAACCTATGCTTTATTTTATGGGCTGCAATGCCCACAGCCTTATCTCTCAAGTTAAATCTCATATTCATAAAGAACGGCCTTTGATAGAAAACAAAGATGAGGGACTGTGAAATAAACATCAAAGAAAACACCAAACAAAAAAAAAGACCGGTGATCAATGAGCTCCATTAATATTAGATATTAAATCTCAGCGGAGGCGTCTCATGTTCTTCCGTTAATTCTGGCTGAACTTTAAGTCCATGTGTTGAGTCTATTGTGCGGCTGACATGATGAGCAGAGATCAAGGCTGGTGTCAAGTCTGCGCAGGTATAAAAGGCCAACCCTAGTCAAAGCTGATATTTCAGTTTTGGTGATTGCTGGCAAGTTGAATCAAACGTTCACTTCTTGTATTAACACTTTGAGGGTTTTTATTAAGTCTGACATCAAAAGATATTTGCTGCGTCTATGATATTACCGTGCAATGAGATTATATGTTCATTTAACATACTTGAAGAGTTACATGTGTAGACATTCAAAAACCCTGAGACTGACGCTGGTCACCACCTTCTTGGGTGTGATGTCAGCAGCCCCATAGGACTCAGAGCTGTCACTCAAGTGACACTGTATAGAGGCGTTTCTCAACCTTTTTTACTCCATGGGAACTCTTAAAAACATGTTCAGGTCTCAGGGAATACGTACTAAAACCAATATATTGGGAGTCAGTGGGAAAAATACTTCTTACATTAGTGGTCAGTGGGAAGAATGCATCTTACATTAGTGGTTAGTGGGACAAATGCACCTTACATTGATAATCAGTGGAAAGATACCCCTTACATTGCCAATCAGTGTGAAAATGTCCCTTACATTGGTAGTCAGTGTGAAGAATGACCCTTTACACAATGGTAATCAGTGGAAAGATTATTCCTTACATTGGTGGTAAGTTGGAAGAATGCTCCTTGCATTTGTACTCAGTGGGAAGAATGCCCCTTACATTGGTGATAAGTGGGAAGAATGCTCTTTAGATTGGTGGTCATTGGGAAGAATGCTCCTTACATTTGTACTCAGTGGGAAGAATGCCCCTTACATTCTTGATAAGTGGGAAGAATGCTCTTTAGATCGGTGGTCATTGGGAAGAATGCTCCTTACATTTGTAGTCAGTATAAGGAATGGAGAGGACTTAGAAGATATAACCATGCCAATGGTGCAGCAGAAAACATGGCACAGTGAGGAAGGTTTGTGGTCCAGGATGATAGAACAGTCCAAATTGGAAGAGGCGACCCCCCCCACCCCCATTGTTGCAGAATGCCGGCTGCCAGCATACCGGAAGCAGTGCGGCCGCTTTATGGGGGAGCTAGACTAATTTACCTTTCAGCCCAGTCCGCCCCATAAGACTGGCGCTAGCCGGCGGGGACTGCTGCCCCCCTGCAAAGTGTTGCCCTAGGCCTGGGCCTTGTCGGCCTAGGCCAGGATACAGCGTTTTGCTCAGTCCTCCTCAGTTCCAGGTTAATCCCTCCTTTTGATTCCAGATGTGCTTGTGTATCAAATTCGGTCACATGGAACAGAAAAACAAATACATAGTGCTTTCACTCACAAGAGTATAAAAACAATATGCTTTGTACGAAACTGTCATCTGCCTGCTCACCACCACACTGAAATGGCAGCAGTGTGACATCACAGGCGTGGCTCCTCCCTCCTAGACACGAAAAGGAAGTGTTAGACAGTCACAGATATAGATTTGGAATTTATAATATTACAACTGTGGCCAAAAGTTTTGAGAATGATACAAATATAAAATGTTCACAATGTCTGCTGCTTCAGTGGTTTTAGACCTTTTCATCAGATGTTACTATGGTATACTGAAGTATAATTACAAGCATTTCATAAGTGTCAAAGGCTTTTATTTACAATTACATTAAGTTTATGCAAAGAGTCAATATTTGAAGTGTCTACCCTTCTTTTTCAAGATCCCTGCAATTCGCCCTAGCATGCTGTCAATCAACCACATCCTGACTGATGGAAGCCCATTCTTGCATAATCAATGCTTGGAGTTTGTCAGAATTTGTGTTTTTATTTTTTTGTTCAGCCGCCTCTTGAAGATTAACCACAAGTTCTCAATGGAATTAGGGTCTGGGGAGTTTTCAGGCAATGGACCCAAAATGTTCATTTTTTTGTTCCCTAAGTCACTTAGTTATCACTTTTGCCTTATGGCAAGGTGCTCCATCGTGCTGGAAAAAGCATTGATCATCACAAAACTGTTCTTGGATGGTTGGGAGAAGTTACACTTGGAGAATGTTTTTGTACCATTCTTTATTTATGGCAATTATTTGGTTACACTTATTTGGTTATAATGCTGCTGACTCTGCCAAGTTGCATTGTCCCCAGAAATATGCAGGTACCATCCAATGGGAGGTCAATCAGGCCCGCGGCCGCCAATCGCGGCCCGCGGTCCGGTTTCCAAAGTCCGGCCCGCGGGCCAATCGCGGCCCGCGGTCCGGTTTTGAACGGCCCGCCTGGTTATCTAAACCAGCCACTCACAACTAGTGTGCTGCGGGATCAGGGCTGTCAGATGAGCGATCCCCTGCCGAACATCGGCACTGTGTGAGAAGCTCCGTCAGCCTCAAAAGTGAAAGTAAAGTGCAGAGGAGTGTGCTGTGCTCTCTGCTTCCCCCTAGAGTGCAGTACCCGGCTGAATGAGGAAGCTGGAAAGGTACTGTACTATGCTAGAAGCTAGATTTGTTTTAAAAGGGCTTTATTCATCTGTCTGTGCATGTGTGTTTGTATGTGTGTCCATGTACATGTGTCTGTATGTATGTGTATGCATGTGTCTGTATGTTTCCATCTACATGTGTCTGTATGTATGTGTGTATGCATGTGTCTGTATGTGTGTCCATGTACATGTGTCTGTATGCATGTCTGTATGTGTGTCCATGTACATGTGTCTGTATGTGTGTCCATGTACATGTGTCTGTATGCATGTGTCTGTATGTGTGTCCATGTACATGTGTCTGTATGTGTGTCCATGTACATGTGTCTGTATGCATGTGTCTGTATGCGTGTCCATGTACATGTGTCTGTATGTGTGTCCATGTACATGTGTCTGTATGCATGTGTCTGTATGTGTGTCCATGTACATGTGTCTATATGTGTGTCCATGTACATGTGTCTGTATGTGTGTCCATGTACATGTGTCTGTATGTGTGTCCATGTACATGTGTCTGTATGTGTGTCCATGTACATGTGTCTGTATGTGTGTCCATGTACATGTGTCTGTATGCATGTGTCTGTATTTGTGTCCATGTACATGTGTCTGTATGCATGTGTCTGTATGTGTGTCCATGTACATGTGTCTGTGTGTGTGTGTGTGTGTGTGTGTGTGTGTGTGTGTGTGTGTGTGTGTGTGTGTGTGTGTGTGTGTGTGTGTGTGTGTGTGTGTGTGTGTATGTGTGTATGTGTGTGTGTATGTGTGTATGTTACTTTTAATCCGGACCCCCCCCCCCCCCCCCCATTCCTGTACCATCAGAACTGCATTTGTAGGTCTTGTTTGGGATATCAGCCAGGACTGCTGCTCCTCTGAAAAGCAATCCATGCACAGATTGCTTTTCAGAGGCATTTGACAGGCGGTAAAGAGGCATTATTTTGCCTCCTCACCACCTGTTTTAAGCCTATAAAATCCAGCATCACTCTATGCCGCAACTGTGCAATGCACACAGTTGCGGGTAGTTGCAGTGCAGCCCCATTCACCCTGGGTGTACCTCCAGCTGCAGCCACAGCATGTTTATACCCCCAGCTGCTCCCTCTGCAGCTAAAGGGGGAGAAGTTGGGGGTGGTAAAAACAGCTTAACCATGTGGTTTTACTGCCCCTCCAACCTGACATGTGAACAAGCTCTTGGTTCACATCTGTGTGGCTGCGTGCTGCGTGTAGATCAGCCCATTCATTTCAATGGGCTTCCCTACCCACAAAACTGCAGGGAAAGAAGTCCCCAACCTTTTTTTTTTTTTAATTGCACTGCACCAAAAGCACCCCACGTTTTCCAATGTGTGGGGTACCATTTATAATTAACGGTACCCCTAAAGAGCAGAGCATTCGTCTGTGTGTCAGGAGCGAGTGCGACAAAGGCAAGAGAATTCTTGTTGGGCAATGTATTAGCGCTCGAACAAAACACACTTAGACCAAATTGTATTGGTTTAAAAAATGTCAGGCAAAATGGTCGGCCCTCACGCATGTTCACTTCATCAAATCTGGCCCTCTTTGAAAAAAGTTTGGACACCTCTGTTTTAGAAAAGAATGGAAATATCTCCCCTTTGCCAGATTTGTGTGAAAGCAATTGGAAAAAGTTCACTCGTAATTAATCAAATTACTGTAATATGAACATTCGGCATAATCTTAAAGGGGAGTTCCAGATAAGGTTGTTTTCAGGCATTACAAAAAACAGCAAAACTCTTATTTCTCTTTGTACATATTAATGAAAACTTGTCAGGGCAAGAATATGGGGAAGCTATAGCTCATCTACTTCTAAAAATGATAGAACCCTTGCCGATCAAGGGGCTTCAGTGATTTCTTATGCCGCATACACACTCTCGTGGAGTTCCTACTGACTTTCCGAATGAACGGACTTGGCCACACACAATCACACCAAAGTCTGCTGGATTCGAACGTGATGACGCACGACAGGACTAGAATAAGGAAGTTCATAGCCAGTAGCCAATAGCTGCCCTAGCGTCGGTGTTTGTCCATCGGACTAGCATACACACGAACGGATTTCTCGATAGGAACTGGGTCCGGCGGAGTTCCGAAGGAAAAATTTGAAACATGTTCTATTTCCAAAGTCCGTCAGATTTTTGGACAGCAAAGGTCAGATGGAGCCCACACACGATCGAATTGTCCAACGGATTCGCTCCATCGGACCTTTGCTGTCAAAGTCCGGTCGTGTGTACGCGGCATTAGTCGCTAACCTGGAAAAAGAATGTAGATTAGAAAAAGTAAATGAAAAAAGAAAGTGGGAAGAAAGAGGGAAAGGAAAAGCAAAAAGAAGGAAAATAAGTGAATAGAAAATGAAAAAAAGGAAAGCTAAAGGAAAAGAAAGCGCAAAAGCTAAAGGAAAGGGAAGACAAGGCAAGGAAAGAAAAACATCTGGAAAGAAAGTAAAAGGGAAGGAATTTAAAAGAAAAAAAAGGAAGGGTAAGGAAAGTAAAGGATAGAAAGAGAGTGAGGGAAAGGGAGGGAAAGTAAAGGATAGGAAAAGGGTGAGGGAAAGGAAGGGTAAGTAAAGTAAAGGATAGGAAGAGAGTGAGGGAAAGGAAATGTAAGTAAAGTAAAGGATAGGAAGAGAGTGCGGGAAAGGAAGGGTAAGGAAAGTAAAGGATAGGAACAGAGTGAGGGAGAGGAAGGGTAAGGAAAGTAAGGGATAGGAAGAGAGTGAGGGAAGGGAAGGATAAGGAAAGTAAAGGATAGGAAGAGAGTGAGGGAAAGGAAGGGTAAGGAAAGTAGAGGATAGGAAGAGAGTGAGGGAAAGGAAGGGGAAGGATAGGATAGGAAGAGAGTGAAGGAAAGGAATGGAAAGGAAAGGGAAAGGAAAGTGAAAGAGGAGAGGAAAGGAAAGGAAAGGATTTTCAAAAGCAAAAGGGAATGTGGAAAGAAAAGGGAAGATATGAAAAGTTAAAAAAAAGGAAGGGAAAGGAAAGGAAAGAAAAGGGAAAGGACAGGAAAAGGAATGGAAAAAGAAATGGAAAAAGAAATGGAAAAGAAATGGAAAAGAAATGGAAAAGAAATGGAAAAGAAATAAAAAAAAAAAAGAATAGGAAGAAAAGAAAGGAAAAAAAAAAGAGAAGAAAAAGAAAAGAAAAGGAAAATGAGAAGGAAGGGTAAGGAATGTAAAGGAATTCAAAGATTAAAAGTATAGTAAAGGAGGGGAGAAGGTAGCATAGGAAAATAAACAAAGAAAGAAAGACAGAAAAAAAGCAAAAAAGAGAAGGAAAATGGTTATAGTTATTCTTTCATTCTTTCATTCTTTTAACATTTTTGTGCCTGCAGGAAAGGCCAATAGATATCCAGAGAGTACGACCAGCATTTACAAGCTGCTGGAGCTTAGTATTCAAATAAGTCAGCCTATATTTTTTCCTCCTTTGTTGGTTTACTCTAAGCTTAATGTAAGCCTTTCCGGACCACTAAACCGGCAAACTCCTGAGGTTTAAATTAAATCTAGGCAAATATTTAAAGAAATGTATTCTAGCGAGCAGAGCTTTACTCACGCCGGGTGTTTCATAAGACGACAACGCCATAAAATCCGAAATGCAAATAGGGAGACGCCAAAGGAGAATATGCTACAGGCTTCGTCCTTTATATTGTGAGCAAACAGCACGCTCAGGTGAATTTCTAGTGCAGCCAGTGAGTAAACGACTTGGGCTAATTACCATACAGATAGAAGGGCCATTTGAATGGCACCTACGAGTAATCAGGGTAAAATAAATTAATCATTTATAGAAAAGCCCTTTCACCTAAGATCCTGAGAGCAAATATGTATTCTTCCTGAAAACAAAAAGGAGAGGTACAGGGGTTTCAGCTGTCAATCCATGTACTGACAGCAAAAAAAAAAAGTTATATTTGGTCTTAAGATTTCCTTAAAAAGTCAACTTTTGACCAATTTTGTTACATTTGTGACTCAAAATGTATTCAAAACTCCATAAAGATAATAAAATATTATGATTTGATCCAGTAATATTTTCATTAAAAGTAAAAGCTGAACTTAATATAAATGTACATAGCGTTGTATTTCTTTGAAAACTTCAGCTCTGGGAGGTTTTACCCCCTTCCTGACTAGGCCATTTTTTGCGATACTGTACTGTGTTGCTTTAACTGACAATTGCGTGGCCGTTGTGTTGCTGTACCCAAATAAAATTGATGTCCTTATTTTCCTACAAATAGAGCTTTCTTTTGGTGGTATTTGATCACCTCTGCGGTTTTTATTTGTTGCCCTATAAAGCAAAAAAAGACTGACAATTTAAAAAAAGATATATATATATATATATATTTTACTTTCTGCTATAAAAACCTATCCAATAAAAAAAATGTAAAAAATCTAATTTCTTCATCAATTAAGGCCAATATGTATTCTGCTACATATTTTTGGTAAAAAAAAAGTTATAGCATCTAAAAACTATGGCATAGATTTATGAACTTTTTTATTTTTATTTTTTTTAGTAGTAATGGCAGTGATCAGCATTCTTTAGCGGGACTGTGACATTGCGGCGGACAGCTCTGATACTAAGTGACACTTTTTGGGGACCAGTGACACCAATACAGTGATCAGTGCTAAAAACTTGTGTCACTGTACAAATGACACTGGCAGGGAAGGGGCTAACATCAGGGGCAATCAAAGGGTTAAATGTGTTCCCTGGGAGCGCTTTCTAACTGTGTGGGGGATGGTTACACTGTAGGAAGACAGAGAACCATGTTCCTGCTTAGAAGAAACAAAAGATCTCCATCTTCCTTACTAGCGATCTGCCTTGTTTACATAGGCAGACTGTTGTTCTGTCCCTCTCCAAATGATCGTCGGGTTTCCGGCAGACATCGGGCTTCCTGCAGACATCCGATCCGCTGGACCCGCTGATTGGCTCCTGCTGTGTCCAATCAAAGCGGGAGCAGGGCTCCGGTGGTGCACACCCCAGAGCCTTGAAAAAAAAAACATGTACAGGTATGTGATTTTGTGCTTGAGTGCCACCCTGCCACAATAAATGTATGTGGGGCAGTCCTTAAGCAGTTAAACACATTATTACATTTATCTTTTAAAGGTAAAGCAATGTAAGTACCTGAATGGGACTTCAGTTTCTTGTAGCCATTAGACTGGAACTAAATCTCTATTTCAGGAATTCAACCATTTTGTAAAAAATGCATGCACACTACAAGTTGTTTCCCTACAAAGGTAAAGCATAATGGACTACTATGCATCGCATAGTAGCCCATTATGTGTCACTTACCTGACACAGGAGCCAGCGATGTCACCGCTGTCCCCTGTAGCACATAGTGTCCATCTTCCTCCGGGTATCTCTGCTCCGGCGCTGTGAGTGGCCGGAGCAGCAATGACATCACTCTGGCTCATTCGCGCGGGAGCTGTAAGTGACGGCATGTTTGCCTTCACTTGAGGCGTGCCCAGTGCCCGATTGCCCGATTGCCCAATACTTCTTGTTTCCACAGTAGTGCTATTCCGAAGGAGCCGCTGTAATTTAACAGGTACTTTCCTAAGATTAGTGCAGAGGCAGCCAGGCACAAAGCAACAGTTTATTCACTGTGGCTCATCAATCAGTCTAGGGGATGTCTTTTTAGGATTCTTATCGCTGAAGAACTTGGATGGGGTATAGGCTGGAAACTCCTCCAGTAGGAATAGACTGGCTGCTCCTGACCCCATACTATTGATGTGCTCTTCAGCTACCTACTGGGCACACCTACTCAGGGATTGGCTGAGGCCCCATAAATATTCAGACTCCTTTTTTTACTTTCCAGTCCACTATGTCCCAAAAAAGTCTATAATGCATGCACGGGGGGGTCAAACCTACAGTCTGTGGAACTCAGAACAGCCCAAATAAATCAACATCTGCTCCACTGATTACAGATGAGCCAAGAAGAACTAAATTTGCAAAGCATCCTAGTAACCTACTGTATCTAGTAGGGGACTACACCACTATTAGGGATACAGAGAATAATAAATACTGGAGCTCATCTATGTCAAACAAGAACTACCATAATTGAACTGGGGTGGAGACCTTCAACACCATCTTCCATGTATAATGCCTTGTTGACATAGATATTCTGGCATTTTGACAACGATTCACAGTTTCAGGTTTAGGGTTGCCACCTGTCCGGGATTGACCCGGACAGTACGGGTTTTGAAACATGTGTCCGGGTCTCTGGCCGCCTGAGACCCGGACACATTATCTGGCTCTCTGTGCGGTGTGCCTTGCTTGCACAGTGACAGACGGCCTCTAATTAACTTCCCCGGCGAATTATGCAATGCCCGCAGCTTGTGCGGGGTATCTTGTTCCCGCACGCTGCCTGTGAGCTCCAAAGCCTCCACTTTTCATTGCGGGCAGAGCCGACATCTCTCCCCAGCTGCACAGACTAGTGCAGAGAGAGTGCTGTGAAGTGAAACTGACCCGCCCCTCCTCCTCCTGCTGTGATATTTTCCTGTGAGTGTGTACACAGAGGAGGAGAGGAGGAGAAGGGTCACCACTATGCCAACAACGCTGCTGGACTGAGATCATTATCAACTAATCCACAGTGAGTCTTCCAGAGGTGGGGGGCATGAACAAGAGGGAGAGGGGGGAACTAGCCTACAGTTCACTTTGAGTGATTCGGGGGGGGGGGGGGAGATATCTTCTAGGGGGCACTTTAGTATTTGTGCTACAAGGGGGCTTGGATATGAAATCCACCCCCCTTAGCACATATTCCCCCCCTCCCAATATTAAAGAGATGATGTCTACCACAGAGGGGGTGGCCCTTGGCACCCCACAAGAGATGTGGAAAATTGCTCCAGGTGCCCATACTAGTGCCCCCCTTCCAGGCAAGTTAGTGGAGCAATGTGTGGGTTCCAGGTCACAGGGCAGGGTTTCACACTGAAAACACAGGAACGCGATGTGCGTTCTGTGCGATTGACATGTGACCCGGGTGCAATTTTAGCCCAATTATGTCTGCAGTCTCTGACCGTCTCCTGTACTATGTCTGCAGTCTCTGACCGTCTCCTGTACTATGTCTGCAGTCTCTCACAAGGAGAGGGGCGCCTCTGAGTATATATCAATATGACATTTATTAAAGAGATAATATCCACTCACATGTTAAAAAGCAATCTTGCATTTAGGCACATCTCTGGATAAGGAGGTCCAACAGGACTACAGGTCTCAGCAGAATCCACTCTAAGCTGTCGTATCTTATCCCGGTGGAGATGGTATGAGGAGATGGGCACAGCAGGTGGGTGTTCTTAGGTCCTCCAGAGGGGGGGGGGGGGGGGGTTTGTTCACATCCAATAATAATCCAGTCCGTTTAGGTCTCAGAGTTTGAATGGGTTCCAAAGTGGGGTAGGGTACAATTACAGTATGGGGAGTAAGATAGAGGTGGGGAGGGACGTCAGCACAGTCGCCCACTGTGCTGTGGGATCAGTAGAGCCAAGAGCGCTTCCGTGTGATGGTAAACACGGCCGAGGACAGGAAGCTAGGAACGAGGCTTGGCCCGCACAGCAGAGTCAGGCGCAGCGGTGTGACGTCATCATTCAGCGACGCGTTTCCGAGCATGCAGCGCTATTGGTATTGTGAATAGCGGCGCTCCTTTGTCAAGCATGGGGGAAGTAGGGGCAGGGCGGGGATTACTTATATTCTGTACGGGGGGAGGGATCATTGTGAAAAACGGAACATTAAAAACGGCATAGCACACTAGAAGGTTAATTATGGATACTACAGGAGGTCATAAGATGCTACATGGGGGCAAGTATACATACTGATAAAAGGTGTATAAGTATATATGGGTAAGTACACAGCAGAAATATTGAGACTAACACACCAACATCGAGCATCAGTTTTGGGTGTAGGAAGATATATACATGTATCTACAAACCTAAATACATAAATATATATATATAAATACATATAAAAAATACATATAAAAGATATATATATAGAAAAAAGAAATCATCATAAAAACATATAAATATGCGTGATCATGAGTATACACAGATGCACATAAAAAAATATATATATAAAAATTATACATATAAATATATGAACGCATAAAAATAATAATAATAAAATATATATAAATATATATAGATATATATAAACATACATGAATACATATACAAATAGATAAAATCAGACGAAATTCATGCGGACATATCGGCACCACAGGCATTTTTAAGGAATGGAAATATTTGATCGGTAAGAATACACGCCTGTATGCATACACACAGGTACATGTACTTAGGTAGGCAATGGGACAGGGTTTTTTTAAAAATTATTATTATTATTCGGGATCAAACAATAATCAGAGGAAAGAATTAATATCAATGATGATAGTACGTTTTGTATATACATATCACTGTGGTTGCACATGGGGGAAGAAAAAGGGGGGGGGGGGGGGGAAAGGGGGGGGGGGGCAAAAAGAGGGGAAAGAAAGGAAGGGTAGGTAAGACAAGAAAGAGGTTAAGGATAGGGGGGGGGGAGAGGGGGGGGGGGGAAAGAGGGGGAAGGGGGGGTTGAAGAGAGGAAGGTTAAATGGGGAGGGAAGGGTATGTACTTACAGAAGGACGACCAAGCCACCCCCATTATTATTACTATATATGGGACGGTTATATGAGATCTGTGGTAAGACGACAAAAAGGTATAGAGATATGTATATTAAATTAATAAAAAACTCATGGATAAAAAAATGACATTTATAGCTGGGAGGCGGGGGTATAGGATAGGCAAATAGGAATGGCAGATAAAATGACAAATAGGATGGCACATAGATGAGTAAATAGGAAATATGATGGAAAGTAAAGTGATCAGGCAAGTAAAATAAACAGGCA
Organism: Lithobates sylvaticus; assembly: GCA_028564925.1. NCBI lineage: Eukaryota > Metazoa > Chordata > Amphibia > Anura > Ranidae > Lithobates > Lithobates sylvaticus. The sequence goes on along the minus strand of CM053028.1, from coordinate 42,797,693 downwards.
AGTAAAATAATCATAGAACGGTGGCAATCTCGATACCTTCATTCAGGCCTCCGGGCGAGAGGACGTCCAGAGAGTAGATCCAGAACGTCTCTCTCGCACACAATTTTTTGAAGCGTTCTGCTGAGGTAAGTGTATTCGAGATTTGTTCGACTACCCAAACTTTTAGACCGGTGGTGGATTTTTTGTGATGTTGGGCAAAATGCCGTGGGACGCTGTGTTGGTCTCTACCACCTTCTATGAGCCTACGGTGTTGGCCGAAACGCTGCCTGAGCGGGCAGATTGTTCGGCCAACATATATCAAGCCGCACAGGCATGTGAGGCCGTATACCACGAAGTCCGAAGAGCAATTGAAAAATTGATCTAGCGTATAGTTTTTGCCCTTGGAAGAGAACGATTTTTGTCCATGCTCTACAAATGAGCAGGTTTTGCAGCGACTTTTTTTACATTGATACATCCCAGCAAGGGGTATGAGCACAGATGAAATGGTAACAGTAGGGGTAGTTTTTAATTTACTAGGGGCGATTTTGTTTTTCAGATTTGGTGCTTTTCGGTAGGTGATCCTAGGTGTGGGTGGAATAGAGGTTTTCAACACCGTAGGCTCATAGAAGGTGGTAGAGACCAACACAGCGTCCCACGGCATTTTGCCCAACATCACAAAAAATCCACCACCGGTCTAAAAGTTTGGGTAGTCGAACAAATCTCGAATACACTTACCTCAGCAGAACGCTTCAAAAAATTGTGTGCGAGAGAGACGTTCTGGATCTACTCTCTGGACGTCCTCTCGCCCGGAGGCCTGAATGAAGGTATCGAGATTGCCACCGTTCTATGATTATTTTACTTGCCTGTTTATTTTACTTGCCTGATCACTTTACTTTCCATCATATTTGCTATTTACTCATCTATGTGCCATCCTATTTGTCATTTTATCTGCCATTCCTATTTGCCTTTCCTATACCCCCCCCCCCCCCCCCCCTGCCTCCCAGCTATAAATGTCATTTTTTTATCCATGAGTTTTTTATTAATTTAATATACATATCTCTATACCTTTTTGTCGTCTTACCACAGATCTCATATAACCGTCCCATATATAGTAATAATAATGGGGGTGGCTTGGTCGTCCTTCTGTAAGTACATACCCTTCCCTCCCCATTTAACCTTCCTCTCTTCAACCCCCCCTTCCCCCTCTTTCCCCCCCCCCCTCTTCCACCCCCCCCCTATCCTTAACCTCTTTCTTGTCTTACCTACCCTTCCTTTCTTTCCCCTCTTTTTGCCCCCCCCCCCCCCCCTTTTTCTCCCCCCCCCCCCCCTTTTTCTTCCCCCATGTGCAACCACAGTGATATGTATATACAAAACGTACTATCATCATTGATATTAATTCTTTCCTCTGATTATTGTTTGATCCCGAATAATAATAATAATTTTTTAAAAAAACCCTGTCCCATTGCCTACCTAAGTACATGTACCTGTGTGTATGCATACAGGCGTGTATTCTTACCGATCAAATATTTCCATTCCTTAAAAATGCCTGTGGTGCCGATATGTCCGCATGAATTTCGTCTGATTTTATCTATTTGTATATGTATTCATGTATGTTTATATATATCTATATATATTTATATATTGTTATTATTATTATTTTTATGCGTTCATATATTTATATGTATAATTTTTATATATATATTTTTTATGTGCATCTGTGTATACTCATGATCACGCATATTTATATGTTTTTATGATGATTTCTTTTTTCTATATATATATATCTTTTATATGTATTTTTTATATGTAATTATATATATATATTTATGTATTTAGGTTTGTAGATACATGTATATATCTTCCTACACCCAAAACTGATGCTCGATGTTGGTGTGTTAGTCTCAATATTTCTGCTGTGTACTTACCCATATATACTTATACACCTTTTATCAGTATGTATACTTGCCCCCATGTAGCATCTTATGACCTCCTGTAGTATCCATAATTAACCTTCTAGTGTGCTATGCCGTTTTTAATGTTCCGTTTTTCACAATGATCCATTGCCCTTGATCTTTTTATTTTAAATATCCCCCCTTTTCCTATTGCTGCTATTTGCTTCTCCGCCCCCCGGCCCTCCCCCCGTACAGAATATAAGTAATCCCCGCCCTGCCCCTACTTCCCCCATGCTTGACAAAGGAGCGCCGCTATTCACAATACCAATAGCGCTGCATGCTCGGAAACGCGTCGCTGAATGATGACGTCACACCGCTGCGCCTGACTCTGCTGTGCGGGCCAAGCCTCGTTCCTAGCTTCCTGTACACGGCCGTGTTTACCATCACACGGAAGCGCTCTTGGCTCTACTGATCCCACAGCACAGTGGGCGACTGTGCTGACGTCCCTCCCCACCTCTATCTTACTCCCCATACTGTAATTGTACCCTACCCCACTTTGGAACCCATTCAAACTCTGAGACCTAAACGGACTGGATTATTATTGGATGTGAACAAACCCCCCCCCCCCCCTCTGGAGGACCTAAGAACACCCACCTGCTGTGCCCATCTCCTCATACCATCTCCACCGGGATAAGATACGACAGCTTAGAGTGGATTCTGCTGAGACCTGTAGTCCTGTTGGACCTCCTTATCCAGAGATGTGCCTAAATGCAAGATTGCTTTTTAACATGTGAGTGGATATTATCTCTTTAATAAATGTCATATTAATATATACTCAGAGGCGCCCCTCTCCTTGTGTTTTTCTTCTAGTTCCTATTGGACCTGGCTTCAGGCCTTTTCGGTGGCAGCCCTGACAAACTTGTTCTCTGTGTATATCCGTACACATAATACCTTGTTTCCCCCCCCCCTCCCCCATCTTATCCGGGACTATTAGGAATTATATGCATAAACGAGGTATTGTGATTTTGCGCCTTTTTACTTGTTTTACATGTCTTCAGTCTCTGACCGTCTCCTTCATTCTGGTCCGTGGTCCTTCATTCTGGACCTTGATTCAAATTTATTTATTTCTTTCCTTTCCTTACACAGACTCTTAGCCACAATTGCTTATTAACCTCAGCTTCATCCTTTCTATCTGGCGCTCCCCCCCTTTTGTTGTAAACCTTTTATATAGGTAAGTTTGTCACATTTTAGGCTATGTTAGCCATATATGGAAATCAACTTAGTTTGATAACCATTTTGTCTCCATTTTTACGTTACCTTCATTTTCCACCAGGCTCCCTATAGGCCCTCGACAGTCCCCTGCATTGGGTCTTTGCACATGACTATATTGCGATTCTTGGCTTAGTGCTGTCATTGGCTTTGCGGTACGTATCGACATCCTTGGCTGGGATATGGGAGGGACTCGACCTGTATGAGGTGTGGGGGCATGTATATAGCCTCAAATTGACATGTATGATGAACGCTATTTTGGCCACATATGTTTTCTCTGATCATGTTTAATGATAATTTCCCTTTGCCTCTTTGTATCTCATTAGACTCATTTCGGGTACAAATTGATACAAGTGACCCTGAAGAAGCCATAGTCTGGCGAAACATGTCGGTCAATTCTATCCTCCAGCTTCAAATGTACCCATGATCTATACAGTTGTATAGACCTTTTTAATCTATTCTTTATCATATATGTTTCTGTACATGTTTGATCCCTCGGTCACCTCTGGGGCCCCATTTCCCACTTCCTAGTGACCCCACTTTTGATTGATGGATTAATCTAATTTTTATGTACTTTTTTTGTTATTGTATGTCTTTAAAAATAAATTTTCTAATAAATTGTTTAAAAACTTTTTACAAAAAGTCACGAGTGTTCCATTTTGTACTCAGTACCGCTATAATCCCCTGCTTCTATCCCCGTCCACACAATTGTCTCCTGTACTATGTCTGCAGTCTCTGACTGTCTCCTGTACTATGTCTGCAGTCTCTGACTGTCTCCTGTACTATGTCTGCAGTCTCTGACTGTCTCCTGTACTATGTCTGCAGTCTCTGACTGTCTCCTGTAACATGTCTGCAGTCTCTGACCGTCTCCTGTACCATGTCTGCAGTCTCTGACCGTCTCCTGTACTATGTCTGCAGTCTCTGACCGTCTCCTGTACTATGTCTGCAGTCTCTGACCGTCTCCTGTACTATGTCTGCAGTCTCTGACCGTCTCCTGTACTATGTCTGCAGTCTCTGACTGTCTCCTGTACTATGTCTGCAGTCTCTGACCGTCTTTTGTACCATGTCCAGACACTCTCTGACAATCTCCTGAGAGGACCATCTGACTGAGCCCTGTACTGTGCACCCGAGTGGTGGTCAGTGACAGCGTAGCAAGGCCTGTCTGAGGGGGATCACTGATCTAGGGGGCAGTGAATACAGTAAGGTAATGAGGCACTGATATAAAGGTTACCCCCTTATATCAGTACCCCCCCTCCCACCTTACCTTAGTGCATTCACTCTGCAAAAGGTGCTCTATGGTGACCAGAGTCCCCCCCCCCCCACATTAGAGTTTCCATTTTAAATTCAAGTGGAAACTCTGTGCATAATGACATAAACTAGAACTCTCCCTGTACCATCCATATATACAGTCCTCACTCCCCCCATACAATACGCACACATACTTAGGCTCATGTATCATGCCCAGCTTAACTATCCTCAGCCAATGCCTTACAGGAGGACTCCCCTGTCCCCCCAAAATTACACTGGGAGGCTCCCCACCAAACATTACACACTACATATACACTATATTGTACATTACACACGTCTGCACTATATGCAATTGGCTACACCCAGTGTTCACCGCTGCACGTGCCACATTACTACTTCCCTAGGGCACACAGAGGTGTCCCAGGTATTTTACAATCTCATAGTCTATGCTACAAAAAAAATGCCAAGCCCTGCTGAAGTGTTCGGGTTTGGCTCGAAGAAAAGGTGGCAACCCTATTCAGGTATGTTAATGTTAATTGAAGGACTAACATTTTCAAAGCCTTTCTTACACCAGAGATGGGATAATGTAACTATAACAGGGTGGTTCCCCAGTTTTCACACCCCTCACTAGACAATTCCATCTACACATTCCATGGTAAGTGAATTATAGTGTTGGTGCTACCATTGTGAACATAAATGTTGGGGTATCTTCCTGAAACCCATTAGAATTAAAGAAGTGAACACAGAGGAGAAGCTACTTTGCATCAGCAACTGGTTCCAGCTGAGGAACTACTAGTATCAGCTTGTCTCATAACACTGAGATGCTCCTGGTACCTCCATCAGCCAATGGTCTTCAGAAGCACTATGGATGACGGCCACGGGTTTAAGCAGCTTAGCTGCACGTCAACTATACGAAACAATCTACCTTATGCCGTCAATTAAAATGCAAATTTCAGGTATTAAAAAAGCACATGATTTTGCTGTGTAAAAGGCAGCAATTTCCATTATGATTCATCTAGAAGCACTCACATCTGTCAGCTGTCTGAGCCTCCATGTGGACAAGGTCAGCCTCCTTATCTAAGCCCATTACAGACCTGGAGAAATGAAAAAAGAGAGAGAACACAGTGAGATTCTTCCAACAAAGACAGTTCCAGATAGACACATTATTCAACCGCATTGTATTTTAATTGCCTGACCAATGTGGCAGAAATACCACAAATTGTCTACGCATTGAGAATTATAATTCGAGAGCTCTGCCTGGTCTCATCACTCTTGCCAAGGAAACAATACAGGTATGGTTGAAAAAAAAAATTACTGGCAACATGGCTACAGGTGCATTTGTGAAAGTGGTTTTGCCCTTATCTGATCTTGTTTTCTAATTGGCAATACTAAGTGCTGGAAAATGAGTACTGTATGTTTTCTGCACTTGTACCAGAATGGACCGACGGCTCTGCGGAGCAAAATTTGGAGATGGATTTTTGGCAGCATGCAACAAAATGTAAAATCTGCATAATAAAGAGCATGATAGTTTTATGCTTAACACAATATTATTTTTCCCTTTATAAAAAACACTTTTATGGGGTACAATTTAAAGTGAATCTAAAGGCAAAAACAAGAAATAAATATTAAGAAAATGAACACTCCTAAGATGAGATGTCTATGATAGTTTTACTCTTTTTAGGATCTTTTCCTTGATTTTCACCTTTACAAGGAGAAGCAGGACTTTGAAGTAACAAGTACATCCATATAAATATAAATATATATATATATATATATAATATTACCAAAAGTATTGGGACACCTGCCTTTACATGCACATGAACTTTAAAGGCATCCCAGTCTTAGGCCCCTTTCACACATGTGGACCGTATGTCCGTATTTCATCCATCCGTTTTCGGATGAAATACGGACATATATGCATCCCTATGGGATAGCGGGGGTCAGCGGATTTATCAAAAAATACTGGAGGAACATTTGCATTCATCAGCCAGGAAGCTGCACATGGGACGTACTTGGACATTCCAACATATCATTAAACCAAAACACAAGGCCAAGTCGACCGGTCATTGGCTACAGCAGAATAAAGTGAAGGTTCTGTGAGTGGCCATCTCAGTCTCCTGACCTCAATATCATTGAGCCACTCTGGGGAGATCTCATAGTGCAGTTCATGCAAGACAGCCCAAGAATTTACAGGAACTGGAGGCTTTTTGCCAAGAGGAATGGGCAGCTTTACCATCTGAGAAGATAAAGAGCCTCATCCACAAATACCACAAAAGACTTCAAGCTGTCATTGATGTTAAAGGGGGCAATACACGGTATTAGGAACTGGGGTATGTAAACTTTTGATCAGGGTAATTTGGGTAGTCTCTGCTGTCATTATGATTTAAAAAGTAAGCACAGTTAATTGATAATAAATCGATTCAGCCAAACACTAACAATGGGTGAAATAAATATTTTTGTGTTATCTTTCATATTCTCTGAAAAATGGCCAAGAAATTCTGCCAGGGTATGTAAATTTATGAGCACAACTGTGTGTGTATATATATATATATATATATATATATATATATATATATATATAAGTTTAAAGCCAGACTCTGGGAAATCTGGATATTTTTTTAATTTCCAGATTTTTAATATTTGCAAAGGCCCAGTTTACTATTACAAAATTCCTCCGACACTGGCATCCATGGCTACAGGATTTCAGATCTATCACTTTACTGTAGAGTCCACCCATCCCAGCATCTCCTCTACCACCCTTACCCCCTCCTTACTGGCTTGACCATATCTTACAGGCTTCTTCCTTAATTGGTATCCACCTCCATTGTGATGAGCACAACTGTATACTCATGCAATATCGGAAAACACCTCTTCTCATTAATTAACATTTTTATTTTAATTACATGAAAATTGTTATCTTGTCTTGTTAACCTTTGATTAGTTACACCATACCTACTGTGCACTTTATATTTTGCCTACGTATTACACCTTTATTGGCGATAATTTACTTGATTTTGAGCTGAACTGCCTATTCAACTGTATCTAAATATTTCTCCATGTTGGATCTAGTACAGGCATATTGTTATTTGTTCTTTGATTCTTTGAATTCCTTGTTTAACTGTAACTACAATGGTGTGGGGGGCAAAAATGAATAAAGACTTATAGTAAAATAAATAAATAGGTAAATACATAAATAAATAAGGCTTAATCGTTCATTTAGGGGACAGGAGAAGCGCTTTTGTTTACCTGACCCTCCCCTCACCTGGCAGACGGTGTTTCCCCATAGTCTGGCTCTGCATTGGTCTTAATGACTGGAGTTCAAATTGAACACTGTGGTACTATTCAGAGCTCCAGGTCAGTAGGACCTTATTGCTTTTATTTTGGGCATCTTTCTAAGAGCACCTGTTCCTGTAGTTATATATACAATGGAACCTTGGTTAACCAGTAACACGTTCAATCAGGAAGCGGGTCTTGAGACCTGTCACTCGATTGTCTGAAAGGACAGACAATCCTATTGGATGACTAGGAGGAGGGAAGGAGACACACAGCAGAAGCCGCCATGGTGGAGGAGAGAACACAGGAGCTGCTGCTCGCTGCCCATTGCCTGCCACCCGCCACCTAGAAGGGGTAGGTGCCAGGCCGATTGATTATGCAAACCTCCCATTCCACCACATCCCAAATGTGCTCTATTGGACTGAGATCTGGTGAATATGGAGGCCATTGGAGTACAGTGACCTCATTGTCATGTTCAAGAAACTAGTGGTGAGATGAATTGAGCTTTATGACGTGGTTCATTATCCTGCTTGGAAGTAGCCACCAGATGATGGGTACACTGTAGTCATAAAGAGATGGACATGATCAGCAACAATACTCAGGTAGGCATGTAAACAATGCTCAATTGGTACTAAGGTGCCAAGAGTTTGCCAAGAAAATATCCCTTACACCATTACCCGACCATCTGAATGTCGCAGCTGAAATTGAGACTCATCAGACCAGGCAACATTTTTCCAATCTTCTATTGTCCAATTTTGCCTGTGTGAATTGTAGCCTCAGTTTCCTGTTCTTAGCTGACAGAAGTAGCACCCGGTGTGGTTCTGCTGCTATAGCCCATCTGCTTCAAAGTTCGATGCGTTGTGCATTCAGAGATGGTATTCTGCATACCTTGGTTGTAACGAGTGGTTATTTGAGTTTGGGCTCTTTCACGAGGACGGTCCGTATGTCCGTTTTTCATCCATCCGTTTTCGGATAAAAAACGGACATAAATGTATCCCTATGGGATAGTGGATGTCAGCAGATAAGCATCCGCTGACACCCGATCTCGTCCGTGCCCTCTATGGTCCGTTTCTGCAGACGGAGGAAAACCCTATTTTTTCATCCGTCTGCAGACTCTACGGTCCGTCGTCACCCGATCCCCCATAGGGGAGAGCGGCGCTGTGACAGGTCCGTCCCTGCACAGTGTGCAGAGACGGACCTGTCATTATCCTGCTCAGCGGAGATCGCTCCGGCGATCCCCGCTGAGCAAGCGGATATCCACGGGGTGGATCTGCACTGATCCGCCCCGCGTGAAAGAGCCCTTACTGTTGCCTTTCTATCATCTGGAACCAGTCTGCCCATTCTCCTCTGACATCAACAAGGCATTTTCCTCCACACAACTGCTACTCACTGGATATTTTCTCTTTTTCTGACCATGCTCTGTAAGCCCAAGAGATGGTTGTGCGTGAAAATCCCAGTCGATCGGCAGTTATAAAAATACTTAGACCAGCCTGTCTGGCACCAACAACAATGCCACGTTCAAACCCCCTTTTTTCCCCATTCTGGTGCTCAGTTTGAACTTCAGCAAGTCATCTTCACTACGTCTAAATGCCTAAATGCATTGAGGTGCTGCCATGTGATTGGCTGATTAGCAATTTGTGTTACCAAGCAATTGAACAGGTGTACCTAATAAAGTGGCCGGCGAGTAAGTTCTATATTTAGGATGTCATTTGAGATTCATGGAAAGGGGCTAAAGTGAGCCTGTGCTTTGTTAAAGACACCATTATGATTTTCAGCATCCAACACTTCTACATTGTCTATGTCAGACCTGCAGGGACACACTAGGGACATAGCGGCCGAGAGAACCACAGAACACAATGTGCAGGATGCAAGCAGCTAATACACAAAAGTGTTGGACGCAAACAATTCTCGTGGTACCTTTAACTCTGCCAGCAAATATTGGATTCAAACGAGGCACTAATGGTAAGTATCATAAATGTAATTTCCATAACTGAGTGTAGTTACATTTCTTATTTTTATGACAGATCTACTTTAAGTGAAGATAAGAATACAGCTAAGGACACATTCCTGCACTCCTCAGCATGAGCTCTGGAGCTGAAAGCCAGAGGCCACGTCTTCATTGCAACATGTTCAAACTTATTAGCCTTCCCCATAACTCAATATGACTCCAAATCCCATTACACGGGATGCCGGTCTGCTGTTCCCTGACCTTGATATTTCCTGGCTGCTCAACATCTTCATTCCCCCGTAGCTGGTTTCTCGCTGGGAAGTAAATGCTCTTGAAGTCTGTGACAACACCCAAGGCGGAAGCTGTCCCCGTTTCTTATCCGGGAGGCAGGTGCTACACAACCAACCCGTCCATCTCCCAACATAACCCCATGGGGACAGGGCCTCTTGCGGGAGGATAGCACAATACATTGCTTTTCACACTTGTTTAAGCTCGGAACCCACAGAGTAGAAAGTCTGTGGAGATATTCCTTCAACGTACAGTACTTGCTTGTCACTGGAAAAAATAAATAATTCATGTTTCTCTTTTTTTTTTTTCCCAAGGCGCCAAACTATCTGACTGAGGAATCTCACATCCCAAACTAATGCTCCGGAGCTAAAACACTGCACAAACAATTCAGCAACCAGATTACAATAAGGTGACGTAACTGAGAGCAGATATCTTTCTGGAGATCTTGTGCAACACTTGTGTCCTAGTAGACGAGCCGCGCTTCATGCTTTCCAGAGAAAAATATACCATACTTCACCTCTAAAGCATGAAGTTGCAATTGGAATACTAATACCACATAAACTTTCTCAGCTCATCTGTTTGCACTTGGGAGTTGCGAGGCTGTCTATGTGCCCCCTCGTTCTCCCCCTCTCCCTCCCGCCCAGTACGGGCGGACGGATGCACGGGTTGGTGGGCGGGCGCCTACAGAGCCTCTGCGCCACGCACCCTGCTTGCGGGTGACGTCAGGTCTGACGCCAACGCGCAGTGCATGTGACTTCCATCTTTGCAGCGGCGATGGGGAAAATAGACTCCCGCGGAGGGCGGGGATCACCGCCACCGCCGGAGTCTCTTCCATCCACGCTGCGTCTGCGTGACGCTGGTGGCAACCAGCGTGCGCATGTGCGGGGCCTATTTAGACAGCCTCCCCTGACACAATTGCTGCCACACACCCTAGACATTACACGGCTGCACAGCACCTTGCATCCGTCCCAACGTCATCTTCACACAAGTAAGTCTTTCATTAGGTTCACACATTTATATTATGCTTTTTCTATACGTTTCTCGCTGACACTGCTCTTTCACTGATTCATCTTTACTTTCCATCTTTACACACATAGTCTTTTTGTTTGCTTTGTTGTTTTGTTGTTTGTTTTTTCACTCACCACTCAACCCTTTCTCACTCTTCACATATCGTTACAGTCATGGCCATTTAGCTCACACACTGATTCAATTCAACATGCACACACACACACACACGCACACACACCACTCCCCTAGCATACACATTTGTCACATTCCTTTTTTAATTTTCACTCTCATCTCTATTTTTCACACATTACCATTCATTACATTTTTTCAGATTGCCACTTTGGGCCACCTTGCTCCCCTCACATCCGCACTGGCAATTTGTGTCATGGGTCATCGGGAGGCTTGTTTGATGTGCCCCGCTTGCGCGCGACTGCAGTCACCTCAGCTCCCAGGGAAGACTACTTGGGGACCTCAGTTGCATGGTCACAGCATTTTACCCCATTGGATCCCTTTTTGTGAGTATCTTGGACGGGCTAAATTGCCTTTCCTCCATATGACCATCCAAAACTAGACTAATGCCATATCTTATATTTTTTATACTCCGCAGACATACTTAAGCATCTGCCCCTGAAGAGTGTCTCTACACGAAACGCGTCGGGCACAAGCGATGCTGACCTGTGCCTGTAATGGACACATTGATTTTTACCTGCAGTAGTTTATCAATTTCGATACTTATGTATTTATCTATTACGGTCCTACTATTTATTATCTTTACTCCCGCTGCTGGTGCTGTGTATATGACACTTATGTATATATATGAACTTATTTAATACAAGACTACAATCAATTACTTTAGAAATATTATATGTATGTCAACTCCCTTACCTATCCCACACCTGTATGTTACGTGTGGATGGAGTTATTACTTACTGTATATGTGGTTTTCATTTTACCATATTTAACATGTTACTTCCAGTAATAAAATGTATTTTTTTCAAATTCAATTTGCCTCCACAAAGTCATCCTTCTCATTTAAAGTCCTACCTTTCCTTTCTTTTTTCAAACATTTTGTAGGGATGGAGGCACATGGCATATGTGCCTCATTTAAAGTCCCAACCCCAACCCCCCCTTCCACCAAAAGCTCATCTGCATCGTTCCTGGGTTGCTTGGTGTCAAATTTTATATTATGGGAAAAGCAGCTTAAATAAATTATCATTGCTACATTAGAAAATACCTAGTAGCTAAAAATCTACAGCTGTTTCTTCTCTCTGACAAGTGCAAGTCATAGGTGAGGGAACACAGATAGGTAGGTAGTTTGTTAAGTTGATTGACAAGCTCCACACCGCAGTCTGCAAGGGCAGAGTGGGAATTAGCTTGAAACAAGTTTAACTGTTCTTAATCTCCAGTATGCTAATTTATTAGATCTGTTTGGAAGATGTATTACAATGTACAAGCTCAACTTCATGCAACCCCTAACTTTCTGGGAAGAATGGGAAAGTGGTAGGAAACAGTTCACCCTCCATAGGTGTGTGTAGTCTATTGCATTAGGATATACTGTAGATCCCAAACCTTCAACACACATGCGTTGTGTGTTTTAAACAAAACATGAAATGTATTAAAACATGAACAGTGTCAGTAGAGCAATGGACAGTGTCAGTAGAAGAGTGGACAGTGTCAGTAGAACAGTGGACAGTGTCAGTAGAACAGTGGACAGTGTCAGTAGAACAGTGGACAGTGTCAGTAGAAGAGTGGACAGTGTCAGTAGAACAGTGGACAGTGTCAGTAGAACAGTGGACATGTCAGTAGGGCAGAGGTTGGTGTCAGTAGGACAGTGGATGGTGTCTGTCCTACTGACACCATCCACTGCCCTACTGACTGTGGTTACCAAAGTGTGCTGGAAGTGGGAAGGTGCCCAGAGTTAAGGCATGTTCACTCTGAGCATTAGTCCCACTTGGAGACCCACTCTCAGGGGTCTTCTAAGACAACTTTATATGTTACAAACTGTTGGATATAGTGGTCATAATGTGGTATTTTCCTGATTCACTTTTATAGAGAACATTTGACATGGAGAGAAAATAGCTTAAAACAATACATTTTTCAGTTTTTTTTTTCAGTTTCACTAGACGAATAGCTCTGCATTCTTATATTGAGTGTATATAGTGCACAAATACACTCTTTAGTGTTCTCTTCTTTTTTAATTGTATATGTGTTAAGTATTTGTGTAGTTGTTTATTTTTTTTTTTTAATAGTACTTTTTCTGTATTAAATTATTAAAAAAATTAACAATTATTTTAAATTATTAAAAAAAAAAAACACTCCACTAACAATTTAAAAAAATAAATAAAGTAAATACATTGTGTATATGCTGTGCTCAAATATTAAATACTGAGAAGATACAGTTTAATTGTTTACTCATGAATGGTGCGTCACCCCGGGAGCCGTAGTAAATCAGATTCATTGTGTAATAATGTTTCCCACTGAGCTCTCCATTCCTGTAAAAGTGAATGCTATGGAAAGCTCCCTCACATTATGCATATAGACTTCGTTTTTGATGTGGGGTGTAGTGTTTCTTTAAATAACTGCCATTTGTAGTCTGAATACTGAAGAAGAGTTGGATATTCCTATTCCAAGTCTGCAGATAGCTCTCTCCATTGTTTAATAATCTGCAACGCCGTCCTTCTCTATGAAATATTAATACTCTGCACTGAAATAATTATAAGACAAGTAAACATATATAATCCAATTAACAGCTTGAATAAAATAGGCAGTTAAGGGATTTGTACGTGCGAGTGTTTCTGCTGCTCTCTGAAAATCAACCGGCCGCACAAGACCGCCACAGCCTGGAATAAAACTTGTGTTTAAAGCAAACCTCGCATCATAATGAAAAGTCACTTAAAGAGACGCTAAAACAGTTTTTATTTTTAAAAAATTTTTTTAACCACTTCACCTCGGGAAAATACCCCCCCCCCCCTTCATGACCAGGCCATTCTTTGCACGGCACTGCATTATTTTAACTCATAATTGCGCGGTCGTGCTACACTGTACCCAAATAAAATGTATATCCTTTCCCACAAATAGAGATTTTTCTTTTGGGGTATTTGATCACCTCTGCATTTTTTATTTTTTGCGCTATAAACAAAAAAAGACCGAAAATTTTGAAGAAAAAAAACAATATTTTTTATTTTCTGCTATAAAACATATCCAATAAAAATTTTTTAATTTTTTTATAAATTTAAGCCAATATGTATTATGCTACATATATTTGGTAAAACAAAATCCCAAAAAACGTATATTGATTGGTTTGCACAAAAGTTACAGCGCCTACAAACTATGGGATATTTTTATTTCAAAATGGTTTTGCACAGAGCAGCCCCGATCCTCCACTTCTCAGGTCCCCCGTCTGCACTCCTGGCCCCTCCCCCCTGCCGACTTTCCCCATAGCAAGCAGCTTGCTATGCGGGCACCCAAGCAGGTTCCCTCCCGAGTTTCTGCTCTGTGCATCCATTCACACACAGAGCCGTGGCTCAGCCCCGCCCCATCTCTCCTCATTGGCTCACTAGCTGCTGTCTCAGCCAATGAGGAGGGATAGTGCCCGGAGAGCAGACGCTCTTGTGCACATCACTGGATCGCAATGTGGCTCAGGTAAGTATTGGGGGGGTTCTGCTGCACAGAGAAGGTTTGTCACCTTGATGCATGGAAAATATACCTGTGCACATATGCCTGATTAAGGTACGTAAATTAGACTCCAAGCTCTTTAGGGGGATAGACTGATAGAAATAACACTACATGAACAAATGATGTGTATTCACCTCCAAATGATTACATTCATGTGTTTTTAGTGGAGGGTATTGTTACTAGACAATTGTGCACTTCCAACCTTCTGGAAACAGTTTGAGGAAGTCCTGTTTCTGTTCCAGCATGATTGTGCTGCTTTGTACAAAGCCAGCTCCATATAGACCTGGTTTGATTAAGCCGGGTGTTGAAGAACAAGAGTGTCCTGCATAGAGCCCTGACCTCAACCCTCCTGAACACCTTTGGGATGAACTGAAAGCCTAATTACGAGCCAGATCTTCTCATCCAACATGACATTGTAAACACAGCCAGCTTCATAAAGTAGTGGTTTGATGCGTTTGGTGTGGAGGAACTGGAGTGGCTGTCAACCCAAACCTCAACCCTACTGAACACCTTTGGTATGAATACTAATATAGACTCCAAGCCAGGTCTTCTCATCCAATGTCTAATGTTTAGATGTGTAATTATCACCCAAATGTTTCACCTTGCAGTAGTGAGTTCAGTTGGAAACAATCTAATGGAATTTGTCATCATAAATCTCATTATTGCCTTAGACCAGGTAAAGTGATGTAAAACGTGTGCTATGTTCTCTGCTGCTGCTGCCTTATTTAATTCTGAAATCCTTCTGTCAGCCACAAAGCTCACTTGTAACATCTAGGTGACAATTGTTTACCCGTTCTTCTATATGTTCTACCCACAATTCGCCATGTCCTGAAACTATACTTTAGTAAATGTTACCACCTCAAAAACAGTTGGTATTGTCATTATACATGTATATAAAATGCTCCTGTATTCTTGACCACTTTTTTATTACTGCTCGTCAACACTAACACCCAACTAATAAATCATGTATTTGCAGTTCAATAAAGAAAGCGAGCAGACATGGTCAAGAGGATCGATTATTCAACCAAACATTGAATGAGGACGATGCATAACATAAGTGGCGTTGACTGCAGAATGATTGTTGATGCATCTCAAAAACTGCTGACCTCTTGGGATTTTCAGAACGAGTGTACAGAGAATGGTAGATATATATATATATATATATATATATATATATATAAGGTGAAAATAGTGCAGCGCATCAAATAAAATTACACAAAATATTGTTAAATTAAATAACGTGACCAAAGTTCATATCCAGAAGATACAAAATAATGTAGATGGGTGAAGTAATATGGATGAACACCCAGGTGACTGTAGATCGTAACTCAAATAAATCTTAAAGTGATAAATCCTCCACCAAAAACGGATAAGGTACTCTTACCAGGTGTGCTATGCACATACGCATGGACCCAATCAGGGATATACATAAGGTTCCAATCCAAGCTGTATACGATCTGGAACTGTGTGATGATCAGGAAATTGAGGATATCTTTATCCCAAAGATATAGCGATATTTTCTTGTTGCCATTCTCAATTCCAGCTTTGCGATCGACACCCTGTTACTTGCTTTCCCACCATGTGGTAAGAGTACCTTATCCGTTTTTGGTGGAGGATTTATCACTTTAAGATTTATTTGAGTTACGATCTACAGTCACCTGGGTGTTCATCCATACTACTTCACCCATCTACATTATTTTGTATCTTCTGGATATGAACTTTGGTCACGTTTTTTTTAATTTAACAATATTTTGTGTACTTTTATTTGATGCGCTGCACTATTTTCACCTTTTATATTGTACTGTGAAGGATTCGTGATTTGCCTTTTTTGTGTTCAGCTTGCACTTGTTATTTTTAATTTTTTGGTTTGCGCTGATTGTTCTATACATTATATATATATATATATATATATATATATATATATATATATATATATATATATATATATATATATATATATATATATATATATATATATATATCAATTTATAACCCAAAAAAGTGAGACATTCTTTAAAAATCTTTTGGAGTAATTTCTGTAATTTGTTATTATTTGATAGTGTTTACTTGAGCAAAAGTAAAAGAGTAAAAATAGGAAATACAAAAAAAATAAATAAATCTAAGAATCTGTACACAAGGGTATATTTTATTTTTTTCTTGTGATTTTCCTTGTTAAAAAATAACAGTAAAATAAAAAAATAAAAAAAGGAACTAAATCACAAATACACTTTCATGTGACGTCTGTTTAAAGTGGAACTAAACCCTCCTATCCTTTTCAAGTGGAACTAAACCCTCCTATCCTTTTCAAGCCAAGAACACTGCCATCTTATGCACAAAAATCAGACAGCAGATCATCTGACTTTTTTCGCTTACTAGTCGCAAGTAGAAATTGAATAGGTTGCTAAAGTCGTGAAAATTTTTGTACGAAAAAAAATCGGAAGTGATGTCATGTGTTGTAATGTAATTGTATTGTATTTTCGTACGACAACTGTACTGACTAAACGAAAATCGTACGATCTGGTATCGTAAGAGGAAAATTTTCGTGCATGTCCAATCAAATAATATCTGAGGAACTGTCGTGATCGACTCTCAAAAGCTCTGTACTAACGATCCGATTATCGTACGATCGCGTCAAAAGCTGTATTTCCCGTACGATTTTGGATTGTGTGTACGGGCCATTAGCCTCTGTTTGATCTGCAAATGTCATGGTGCTGCACATGTGATCAGTTATGACACCAACCATTTGATGGTTTAACAGTTTGGTTGAAAGAACAAGCAAATGTGGCAGTTAGCATTCCCGGCATTAAAAACATTACATTGATGAGTTTAGTTTCACCTTAAATTTTAAAAACCGAAACAACAAATAACACATATTAATAAAATTTTCATATATAAAATATGAAAAGCTATATCATATATCTTGTAAATAAACCAGTATACAATACTAATGCCTCAAAGGTACCATCTCATTACATATCAAAAAAAGAAAAGAAAAGAAGGGCATCATAACAACAGGGACTTTAAAGCCCCATACACACGGTCGGACTTTTTCATGGATTCTGTCCGATCGGACAAGGTTGTTGAAAAATCAGACCGTGTGTATGCACCATCGGACAGTGTTCGCCGGTTTGTCCGACGGACAAAGTCTTATCTCCTGCTGGAAAGATTTGCCGTCAACCCGGTCCGATCACACCAAACCCGATCGTGTGTACGGTTGTCCGACCGGACAAAGTGCTACGCATGCTCAGATCACATTACAAGACCAAAGCTATTGGCTACTAGCCTCTACGTAGTCCCGTCGTAGGCAACAAACGTCACCACGTTCAAAATGATCGGATTTTCCGACAACTTTGTCCGACCGTGTGTACGCAAAACCAACATCAGACAAAGTATGACGGACATGGTCCGACGGACCTGGTCCGCGGATTGTCCGACCGTGTGTATGGGGCTTAAATGTACCAATTGAGAGATCTTTACATATTAAAGACCATATATGTTAAAAAATTATTTCTCTTATTTTAATATACTGTACTACAAAACAAAAAACAACAACAAATAAAACATTAAATTCCCATATAGAAAATATGAAACAATATATCATATACCTTGTAAATAAACCAGTACACAATATAAATTCCAAAATATCCTTGTAGTCAATACCCATATTTTTCAACGTGTTTTGCAATATTCACCAGCATCTTCAGTGTTGGTAGTTACAATACCTTCTAAACTACCATATACATCATCAACAACTTACAATACATCAAGAAGCTGAATAGAAACAATTTTCAAAGACCACCCTATAATACCTTCCAATGCAGATTTATCACTACCTTTAATCAGCTATTCTACTGTCTCTTGGCTTAAGTACAGAAGGACATAAAGTCCATGATACAAATGTAAGTTATCTGTAGACACAGGGGGCCACCTGTGTGTACAGTAAGGGGTGTATAATTTGCATATCTATTCATCTAGCAAAACAGTTGGTCAGTGGCACCCGGGCCACAAGGGGTACAGGGGTGCCGCCCCCCCCCCCAAAAAAAACTGTGACCAATAGGAAAGCGATTATAAGATCTATTTTTAAGTAAATGATAATTAATTTTTTTTTTTTTAACATCTTAAAGTTAAAAAATGTTAGTTATATCATGATTTATTTAAAAATAAATCGTTCTATGTGTGTGCAAGTGCACTGCAGAGCGCCAGACTAATAGAAGTCTTCTAGGACCGTCAGTGTTAAACAAACATGTGATTAGAGCCTGAGGCTCTAATTGGCTAGTTTAACATTGTGCTCTTTGCCACGTCTAGATGCCTAAATTCATTGAGCTGCTTCCATGTGATTGGCTGATTAGCAACTTACGTTACCAAGCAATTGAACAGGTGTACCTAATAAAGAACCAGTATTCAATATCAATTCTGTAAATATCCACATTGTCAATGCCCATAGTTTTCTACATTTTTTACAGTATTTGCCCAGTGCTTCAGGACTGGGTAGTTAGGATTTAAAAATGACTATATACTACAACAATTCAGGATCTTAGATTGTAAGCTCCTTGAGGGCAGAGACCGATGTGAATGTACAATATGTTAATTGCTGCATAAAAATTGTTGGCGCTATATAAATGCCTGTAAAAATAAATAAATAAAAATAAATAAAAAATATAATATTTTTTTTTTTTATAAATAATAAAGTTTATACAATAATTTGTTTCCGTCTTCTAACTTATTAATTTGCCCCAGGAGAATTATCTATGCAACAAAAAGAAGAACGCAATGAGAAACAACATACAAGCGGATTGCAGTTACGTGGAATGTAAAGGGAACTCTTTGGCGCCGAGTTGTAATTCAGTCCATAACAGAAGACGGAGCTTATCACTGTTGCACAGATTTGCAGCACACAACTCAGTGACTTTCATCAGTGGCTCCTCTCTCCCTCCTGACCTGGACAGGCTTTGTGTTCCTGAAAAGAATGTAAAATCTCTCACTAATGTATCACACGGGGCTGTGCGAGAAGAGCATGGAACATCGCTTCCTGCAGGTGAATCAGGATGAATGATCCGCCAAGCTCTGATGGGCAGACTAGCCAACGGAACATATGCAACCATCTGCAATCACACAGCAATACAACTGTCTGTGCGTTCTCAACAGAAACAAGACCTAAAAATAACTTACAGTCTATCTGTACAGATCAGCAGTACAGAGTATATTATGTACAACACAGCTTACAGAGTACAATGGTATGGAGTATTTAACTTAGAGCACAGCATACAGAGTGCAGGGAACTTAAACTGTTACTAAACCCAGGACCGTGCATTCACTATATATGGTCTCCCACAGTACACAGAACCTGGAAAGTTTTCATAAATACCTTTTCGGATTAGCAGTATATAGCAATCCTGTGACTTCTATCAGTATCTGCTTAAAGCTTGTGGGAGGAGTTTTCATTCTCCCCTGACCCTCTGTCTGGACAGTGCTGATTGGCCATGTGCTGATCACATGCACTCTCCCAAGAACAAAAAAACAAATGTATACTGTCATGTATACTGTTTAGATTATATGTCACCAATGGCTCAGTCATCTGACTAATTAATCGGCGGTTACACATACAGTGCCCTGCAAAAGTATTCACCCCCTTGGCTTTTTACCTATTTTGTTACATTACAGCCTTTAGTTCAATTTTTTTTTTTAATCTGAATTATATGTGATGGATTAAAACACAATAGTCTAAATTGGTGAAGTAAAATTAGAAAAATATATACATAAAACTATTTTTTAGAATTAAAAAACTGATAATTGGCATGTGCGTATGTATTCACCCCCTTTGTTATGAAGCCCATAAAAAGCTGTGATGCAACCAATTACCTTCAGAAGTCACATAATTAGTGAAATGATGTCCACCTGTGTGCAATCTAAGTGTCACATGATCTGTCATTACATATACACACCTTTTTGAAAGGCCCCAGAGGCTTCAACCCCTAAGCAAGAAGCACCACTAACCAAAAACTGCCATGAAGACCAAGGAACTCTCCAAACAAGTAAGGGGGAATGTTGTTGAGAAGTACAAGTCAGGGTTAGGTTATAAAAAAATATCCAAATCTTTGATGATCCCTAGGAGCACCATCAAATCTACATCAAATCTATTATAACCAAATGGAAAGAACATGGCACAACAGCAAACCTGCCAAGAGACGGCCGCATACCAAAACTCACAGACCGGGCAAGGAGGGCATTAATCAGAGAGGCAGCACAGAGACCTAAGGTAACCCTGGAGGAGCTGCAGAGTTCCACAGCAGAGACTGGAGTATCTGTGCATAGGACGACAATAAGCCGTACGCTCCATAGAGTTGGGCCAGAAGAAAACCATTACTTTCAGCAAAAAACAAAATGGCACATTTTGAGTTTGTGAAAAGGCATGTGGGAGACTCCCAAAATGTATGGAGGAAGGTGCTCTAGTCTGATGAGACTAAAATTTAACTTTTTGGCCATCAAAGAAAACGCTATGTCTGGTGCAAACCCAACACAACACATCACCCAAAGAACTCCATCCCCACAGTGAAACATGGTGGTG
>CM053028.1:42742426-42776072 GCA_028564925.1 Lithobates sylvaticus | reverse complement strand
GAAAGGCAACAGTAAGGGCTCTTTCACGCAGGGCGGATCAGTGCAGATCCGCCCTGTGGATATCCGCTTGCTCAGCGGGGATCGCCGGAGCGATCTCCGCTGAGCAAGATAATGACAGGTCCGTCTCTGCACACTGTGCAGGGACGGACCTGTCACAGCGCCGCTCTCCCCTATGGGAGATCGGGTGACGACGGACCGTAGAGTCTGCAGACGGATGAAAAAATAGGGTTTTCCTCCGTCTGCAGAAACGGACCATAGCGGGCACGGACGAGATCGGGTGTCAGCGGATGCTTATCTGCTGACACCCATTATCCCATAGGGATACATTTATGTCCGTTTTTTATCCAAAAACGGATGGATGAAAAACGGACATACGGACCGTCCTCGTGAAAGAGCCCTAACTCAAATAACCACTCGTTACAACCAAGGTATGCAGAATACCATCTCTGAATGCACAACGCATCGAACTTTGAAGCAGATGGGCTATAGCAGCAGAACCACACCGGGTGCTGCTTCTGTCAGCTAAGAACAGGAAACTGAGGCTACAATTCACACAGGCAAAATTGGACAATAGAAGATTGGAAAAATGTTGCTGGTCTGATGAGTCTCAATTTCAGCTGCGACATTCAGATGGTAGGGTAATGGTGTGAGGGATATTTTCTTGGCAAACTCTTGGCACCTTAGTACCAATTGAGCATTGTTTAAATGCCTACCTGAGTATTGTTGCTGATCATGTCCATCCCTTTATGACTACAGTGTACCCATCATCTGGTGGCTACTTCCAAGCAGGATAATACACCATGTCATAAAGCTCAAATCATCTCACCACTTGTTTCTTGAACAGGACAATGAGGTCACTGTACTACAATGGCCTCCATAGTCACCAGATCTCAATCCAATAGAGCACATTTGGGATGTGGTGGAACGGGAGATTTGCATAATCAATCGGCCTGGCACTTACCCCTTCTAGGTGGCGGGTGGCAGGCAATGGGCAGCGAGCAGCAGCTCCTGTGTTCTCTCCTCCACCATGGCGGCTTATGCTGTGTGTCTCCTCCCCTCCTCCTAGGCATCCAATAGGATTGTCTGTCCTTTCAGCCAATCGAGTGACAGGTCTCAAGACCCGCTTCCTGATTGACCGTGTTACTGGTTAACCAAGGTTCCATTGTATATATAACTACAGGAACAGGTGCTCTTAGAAAGATGCCCAAAATAAAAGCAATAAGGTCCTACTGACCTGGAGCTCTGAATAGTACCACAGTGTTCAATTTGAACTCCAGTCATTAAGACCAATGCAGAGCCAGACTATGGGGAAACACCGTCTGCCAGGTGAGGGGAGGGTCAGGTAAATAAAAGCACTTCTCCTGTCCCCTAAATGAACGATTAGCCTTATTTATTTATGTATTTACCTATTTATTTTACTATGTCTTTATTCATTTTTGCCCCCCACCCCATTGTAGTTACAGTTAAACAAAGATTTCAAAGAATCAAAGAACAAATAACAATATGCCTGTGCTAGATCCAACATGGAGAAATATTTAGATACAGTTGAATAGGCAGTTCAGCTCAAAATCAAGTAAATTATCGCCAATAAAGGTGTAATACGTAGGCAAAATATAAAGTGCACAGTAGGTATGGTGTAACTAATCAAAGGTTAACAAGACAAGATAACAATTTTCATGTAATTAAAAAAAAAAAGTTAATTAATGAGAAGAGGTGTTTTCCGATATTGCATGAGTATACAGTTGTGCTCATCACAATGGAGGTAGATACCAATTAAGGAAGAAGCCTGTAAGATATGGTCAAGCCAGTAAGGAGGGGGTAAGGGAGGTAGAGGAGATGCTGGGATGGGTGGACTCTACAGTAAAGTGATAGATCTGAAATCCTGTAGCCATGGATGCCAGTGTCGGAGGAATTTTGTAATAGTAAACTGAGCCTTTGCAAATATTAAAAATCTGGAAATTAAAAAAATATCCAGATTTCCCAGAATCGGGCTTTAAACTTATATATATATATATATATATTATATATATATATATATATATATATACACACAGTTGTGCTCATAAGTTTACATACCCTGGCAGAATTTCTTGGCCATTTTTCAGAGAATATGAAAGATAACACAAAAATATTTATTTCACCCATTGTTAGTGTTTGGCTGAATCGATTTATTATCAATTAACTGTGCTTACTTTTTAAATCATAATGACAGCAGAGACTACCCAAATTACCCTGATCAAAAGTTTACATACCCCAGTTCCTAATACCGTGTATTGCCCCCTTTAACATCAATGACAGCTTGAAGTCTTTTGTGGTATTTGTGGATGAGGCTCTTTATCTTCTCAGATGGTAAAGCTGCCCATTCCTCTTGGCAAAAAAGCCTCCAGTTCCTGTAAATTCTTGGGCTGTCTTGCATGAACTGCACTATGAGATCTCCCCAGAGTGGCTCAATGATATTGAAGTCAGGAGACCGAGATGGCCACTCCAGAACCTTCAATTTATTCTGCTGTAGCCAATGACAGGTCGACTTGGTCTTGTATTTTGGTTTAATGATATGTTGGAATGTCCAAGTACGTCCCATGTGCAGCTTCCTGGCTGATGAATGCAAATGTTCCTCCAGTATTTTTTGATAAATCCGCTGACACACGCTATCCCATAGGGATGCATGTATGTCCGTATTTCATCCGAAAACGGATGGATGAAATACGGACATACGGTCCACATGTGTGCAAGGGGCCTAAGACTGGGATGCCTTTAAAGTTCATGTGCGTGTCCCAATACTTTTGGTAAATATATATATATATATATATATATATATATATTTATATTTATATGGATGTACTTGTTACTTTCAAAGTCCTGCTTCTCCTTGTAAGGGCTCTTTCACACGGGGTGGATCAGTGCAGATCCGCCCCGTGGATAGCCGCTTGCTCAGCGGGGATCGCCGGAGCGATCTCCGCTGAGCAGAACGATGACAGGTCCGTCTCTGCACTCTGTGCAGGGACTGACCTGTCAGAGCACCGCTCTCCCCTATGGGAGATCGGGTGACCGGATGAAAAAATGGGGTTTTCCTCCGTCTGCAGAAACGGAGCAGAGCGGGCACGGACGAGAGCGGGTGTCAGCGGATGCTCACCTGCTGACACCCGCTATCCCATAGGGATACATGTATGTCCGTTTTTCATCCGAAAACGGAAGGATGAAAAACGGACATACGGTCCGTCCGTGTGAAAGAGCCCTAAAGGTGAAAATCAAGGAAAAGATCCTAAAAAGAGTAAAACTATCATAGACATCTCATCTTAGGAGTGTTCATTTTCTTAATATTTATTTCTTGTTTTTGGCTTTAGATTCGCTTTAAATTGTAGCCCATAAAAGTGTTTTTATAAAGGGAAAAATAATATCGTGTTAAACATAAAACTATTATACTATTTATTATGCAGATTTTACATTTTGTTGCATGCTGCCAAAATTCCATCTCCAAATTTTGCTCCACAGAGCCGTCGGTCCATTCTGGTACAAGTGCAGAAAACATACTTATTTTCCAGCACTTAGTATTGCCAATTAGAAAACAAGATCAGATAAGGGCGAAACCACTTTCACAAATGCACCTGCAGCCATGTTGCCAGTAATTTTTTTTTTCAACCATACCTGTATTGTTTCCTTGGCAAGAGTGATGAGACCAGGCAGAGCTCTTGAATTATAATTCTCAATGCGTAGACAATTTGTGGTATTTCTGCCACATTGGTCAGGCAATTAAAATACAATGTGGTTGAATAATGTGTCTATCTGGAACTGTCTTTGTTGGAAGAATCTCACTGTGTTCTCTCTCTCTTTTCATTTCTCCAGGTCTGTAATGGGCTTAGATAAGGAGGCTGACCTTGTCCACATGGAGGCTCAGACAGCTGACAGATGTGAGTGCTTCTAGATGAATCATAATGGAAATTGCTGCCTTTTACACAGCAAAATCATGTGCTTTTTTAATACCTGAAATTTGCATTTTAATTGACGGCATAAGGTAGATTGTTTCGTATAGTTGACGTGCAGCTAAGCTGCTTAAACCCGTGGCCGTCATCCATAGTGCTTCTGAAGACCATTGGCTGATGGAGGTACCAGGAGCATCTCAGTGTTATGAGACAAGCTGATACTAGTAGTTCCTCAGCTGGAACCAGTTGCTGATGCAAAGTAGCTTCTCCTCTGTGTTCACTTCTTTAATTCTAATGGGTTTCAGGAAGATACCCCAACATTTATGTTCACACTGGTAGCACCAACACTATAATTCACTTACCATGGAATGTGTAGATGGAATTGTCTAGTGAGGGGTGTGAAAACTGTGGAACCACCCTGTCATAGTTACATTATCCCATCTCTGGTGTAAGAAAGGCTTTGAAAATGTTAGTCCTTCAATTAACATACCTGAATAGGGTTGCCACCTTTTCTTCGAGCCAAACCCGAACACTTCAGCAGGGCTTGGCATTTTTTTTGTAGCATAGACTATGAGATTGTAAAATACCTGGGACACCTCTGTGTGCCCTAGGGAAGTAGTAATGTGGCACGTGCAGCGGTGAACACTGGGTGTAGCCAATTGCATATAGTGCAGACGTGTGTAATGTACAATATAGTGTATATGTAGTGTGTAATGTTTGGTGGGGAGCCTCCCAGTGTAATTTTGGGGGGACAGGGGAGTCCTCCTGTAAGGCATTGGCTGAGGATAGTTAAGCTGGGCATGATACATGAGCCTAAGTATGTGTGCGTATTGTATGGGGGGAGTGAGGACTGTATATATGGATGGTACAGGGAGAGTTCTCGTTTATGTCATTATGCACAGAGTTTCCACTTGAATTTAAAATGGAAACTCTAATGTGGGGGGGGGGGGCTCTGGTCACCATAGAGCACCTTTTGCAGAGTGAATGCACTAAGGTAAGGTGGGAGGGGGGTACTGATATAAGGGGGTAACCTTTATATCAGTGCCTCATTACCTTACTGTATTCACTGCCCCCTAGATCAGTGATCCCCCTCAGACAGGCCTTGCTACGCTGTCACTGACCACCACTCGGGTGCACAGTACAGGGCTCAGTCAGATGGTCCTCTCAGGAGATTGTCAGAGAGTGTCTGGACATGGTACAAAAGACGGTCAGAGACTGCAGACATAGTACAGGAGACAGTCAGAGACTGCAGACATAGTACAGGAGACGGTCAGAGACTGCAGACATAGTACAGGAGACGGTCAGAGACTGCAGACATAGTACAGGAGACGGTCAGAGACTGCAGACATGTTACAGGAGACAGTCAGAGACTGCAGACATAGTACAGGAGACAGTCAGAGACTGCAGACATTGTCTGCAGTCTCTGACTGTCTCCTGTACTATGTCTGCAGTCTCTGACTGTCTCCTGTACTATGTCTGCAGTCTCTGACTGTCTCCTGTACTTAGTACAGGAGAAGGTCAGAGACTGCAGACATAGTACAGGAGACGGTCAGAGACTGCAGACATACTACAGGAGAAGGTCAGAGACTGCAGACATAGTACAGGAGACGGTCAGAGACTGCAGACATAGTACAGGAGACGGTCAGAGACTGCAGACATAGTACAGGAGACGGTCAGAGACTGCAGACATAGTACAGGAGACGGTCAGAGACTGCAGACATAGTACAGGAGACGGTCAGAGACTGCAGACATAATTGGGCTAAAATTGCACCCGGGTCACATGTCAATCGCACAGAACGCACATCGCGTTCCTGTGTTTTCAGTGTGAACCCCTGCCCTGTGACCTGGAACCCACACATTGCTCCACTAACTTGCCTGGAAGGGGGGCACTAGTATGGGCACCTGGAGCAATTTTCCACATCTCTTGTGGGGTGCCAAGGGCCACCCCCTCTGTGGTAGACATCATCTCTTTAATATTGGGAGGGGGGGAATATGTGCTAAGGGGGGTGGATTTCATATCCAAGCCCCCTTGTAGCACAAATACTAAAGTGCCCCCTAGAAGATATCTCCCCCCCCCCCCCCGAATCACTCAAAGTGAACTGTAGGCTAGTTCCCCCCTCACCCTCTTGTTCATGCCCCCCACCTCTGGAAGACTCACTGTGGATTAGTTGATAATGATCTCAGTCCAGCAGCGTTGTTGGCATAGTGGTGACCCTTCTCCTCCCCTCCTCCTCTGTGTACACACTCACAGGAAAACATCACAGCAGGAGGAGGAGGGGCGGGTCAGTTTCACTTCACAGCACTCTCTCTGCACTAGTCTGTGCAGCTGGGGAGAGATGTCGGCTCTGCCCGCAATGAAAAGTGGAGGCTTTGGAGCTCACAGGCAGCGTGCGGGAACAAGATACCCCGCACAAGCTGCGGGCATTGCATAATTCGCCGGGGAAGTTAATTAGAGGCCGTCTGTCACTGTGCAAGCAAGGCACACCGCACAGAGAGCCAGATAATGTGTCCGGGTCTCAGGCGGCCAGAGACCCGGACACATGTTTCAAAACCCGTACTGTCCGGGTCAATCCCGGACAGGTGGCAACCCTAAACCTGAAACTGTGAATCGTTGTCAAAATGCCAGAATATCTATGTCAACAAGGCATTATACATGGAAGATGGTGTTGAAGGTCTCCACCCCAGTTCAATTATGGTAGTTCTTGTTTGACATAGATGAGCTCCAGTATTTATTATTCTCTGTATCCCTAATAGTGGTGTAGTCCCCTACTAGATACAGTAGGTTACTAGGATGCTTTGCAAATTTAGTTCTTCTTGGCTCATCTGTAATCAGTGGAGCAGATGTTGATTTATTTGGGCTGTTCTGAGTTCCACAGACTGTAGGTTTGACCCCCCCGTGCATGCATTATAGACTTTTTTGGGACATAGTGGGCTGGAAAGTCAAAAAAGGAGTCTGAATATTTATGGGGCCTCAGCCAATCCCTGGGTAGGTGTGCCCAGTAGGTAGCTGAAGAGCACATCAATAGTATGGGGTCAGGAGCAGCCAGTCTATTCCTACTGGAGGAGTTTCCAGCCTATACCCCATCCAAGTTCTTCAGTGATAAGAATCCTAAAAAGACATCCCCTAGACTGATTGATGAGCCACAGTGAATAAACTGTTGCTTTGTGCCTGGCTGCCTCTGCACTAATCTTAGGAAAGTACCTGTTAAATTACAGTGGCTCCTTCGGAATAGCACTACTGTGGAAACAAGAAGTATTGGGCAATCTCTCCAATGGGGACACAGACAAAACAAAAAGCACATTTTTAGCAGAGAGGGGGATCGGTAAAAAGTTCTGACAATATTTTTTATTGCTGTCTGTGCCTTATTGTTGTAGCAAGGTCTCTAGCCTGATCCAGTCTAATGAGAACTTTCCAAGCCAAAGATAGCTGACATCCTTCAATATGTAGGGGGTTGTGAGGCATAGTGGGTGAAGTCATTGGGCGCCAGACACTTCTTGGGTGTAAAAGAGGTTTTATTTCTCTTAACAGTC
Organism: Lithobates sylvaticus; assembly: GCA_028564925.1. NCBI lineage: Eukaryota > Metazoa > Chordata > Amphibia > Anura > Ranidae > Lithobates > Lithobates sylvaticus. Next base: position 42,768,621 of record CM053028.1, on the reverse strand, counting down.
CTTTTTGTATTTTTGGGGGAAAGAGGGTTAGGGCCAGGACACCCTTAAGTAGTTGTAGATTAAATTGGCAGACTCTGATACTTCAACAGGTGGACAGCTGTACAGGGAAAGGCCCCAGCAAGGTGGCATATCTGCACATGCAGGAATGCTGTCTCTTAGGGCAATAGTCTTTAACAGTTCCTAACTCAAATGTAACAGTTCCTTCAGCTTCACTACAACTGCTTCTTGTAGTTCTTCAACACTGAGCTCCCGGTCTCTCACTAGACCCACTGATTTAGAATCCCTTGAACTCCCCCAATCTTTGTGGTGGTATCTTCCTCAAGCGTCACCCCCGCTTCCCTGCTGAGTCCCCAGCTTAGCACTCCAGATACTTTTCAAGCTTCACCCTTGCTGACCAGCTTGGTCCCTGGCTTGACACACAAGGCTGCTCTGCAAGCGTCACCTCCGCTAGTTGAGTCCCTGACTTGATCACCGCCTGAAGATTCACGATTCTCCACCGTGCCTGTTTGTGAGAATGCTGCTCTGGTACTCACTGAGGTCCCTGGTAACAAGGTGGTTGGTCCCTTTGTGGCAACAGCTTCTCTTCTACCTCTGACCACTGACAGGTTCTCCGGCCGGCAGAACCATCACTTTCGGTTGGACTGCAAGCCGCAGTCCCAACCCTGCACTGTTCTCTTGAGGGATAGGCTCTCAGACAGCCTAGCAGCCAGATGCCCCCAAGATAGGCCCAATCTATGGCCTAGCAGCTCGGGGAACACGAAACACATCCACCCAGACAGCCGTCCGGGTGGTACAGAACATAGATCACTTGACTCCACCCAAATATATAGGTGCTCCCAGAAGGCTAAGGCATTCAAGAAAACCCCTGCCCATTGGGTGAGATACCACATATACCCATAACCTGACCTTGGGTTGCCATTCTCATATCTAATACCACCAAGTACCTGGCCACCTAGTGGTAGAAGAGAAAAGTGCAACAAGGCCAAACTTAGGGAGAAATCAATACATCTCTATCAATCAACCAGGATAACTACTCCTGGCAAGTAAATTTGTGAGGCGCTCCCTGCCTAAGCTACAGGATGCTACATTGTTTTAGTGACACCTCTTCCCCTTGTATTGTGTTGGTGTCACAGGTTCAGGAAGTGAGGAAAGTCTCCCTCAATGTGTAACAATCAGGCTGGGATCACACTAGTGCGAAGTGGATGAGGGTTTCTCTGTAGAGCTCTGGGCTAGGATTGGACACAGCAGATCAGCAGGTTCCAGACATTAATCTTTGGCTGGGACCTGCTGTCAAATTCCCACTGTATACAATCACAGCGGGAGTAGACGGGTGTGGATACGTGCTCCCTGTACCCAGAAACAGGCAGCGATGTACAGGTATATCTCTGTGATTGTACAGGCTGCTTGTCTGCAATACATTTCGAGCAGGCAGTCTGCAAGCAGTTAAACAATTCAGTTTGATTCGTGACCCTTCCCTAGCCAAGTGATGGCACTGTACCGGCACTGTACCTTGCCCAGCCCATGACTGGACAGTTAAAGGAGAAGCAGCAGACTGATCAGCTCATCTTTCACGCTGTTCTTTCCATAAGTGTACTTCCATGCATTAGGGTACTATTAAAGCTGAATTCCAGGAATTCAGCTTCTTTGTAAAAAAGTGAAGGCACACTAAGAATTAAGTCAAGAAGAAGAACAAGAAGGTGCATGACATCTCCTTGACTTATCTCTATTATTTGCATTTGACAGTATTATTGCACTCCCAGAAGACGGCTCGCTGTTTTTTTTCAGGAGCCTTCAGGTCTCAGCATCTTTAACATTAGAGTCGGTGCAGCTGCTATGTCTGTCCCTCCCTTCCTCCTGCCTAATCACAGAAGCCTTTGTATTATGTGAACTCATTCACAAAATACAAAGGCTTCTCTGAATGAGCATTAGAGGGAAGGGGCAGGCTTTGCTGCTGGAGTTGCCTTGCTCCCCTCTCTCACAGTCCCGAATGTCAGTGTACGTTTCGGCAGAGTAATTAACCTATCAGATATAAATAATAGAGATAAGTTCAGGAGATCGCATTTACCTCTTTGGGCGTAAAGTGGTTGTAAACCCTTACAGACCACTTTGACCTACAGGTAAGCCTAGATTAAGGCTTACCTGTAGGTCCAAGAAATATCTCCTTAACCTACATGGTTAAGGAGATATTTTACAAAAATAGAGCCCCGCTGTCTACGGTGCATGCGCGCCATTGACAACGGCCCAGGCGCACTGGGCACGCCGCAAGTGAAGGCAAACATAGCGTCACTTACAGCTCCCGCGTGAATGCGCCAGAGTGATGTCATTGCTGCTCCGGCCACTCACAGCGCCGGAGCAGAGATACCCGGAGGAAGATGGACACTATGTGCTACAGGGGACAGCGGTGACATCGCTGGCTCCTGTGTCAGGTAAGTGACACATAATGGGCTACTATGCGATGCATAGTAGTCCATTATGCTTTACCTTTGTAGGGAAACAACTTGTAGTGTGCATGCATTTTTTACAAAATGGTTGAATTCCTGAAATAGAGATTTAGTTCCAGTCTAATGGCTACAAGAAACTGAAGTCCCATTCAGGTACTTACATTGCTTTACCTTTAAAAGATAAATGTAATAATGTGTTTAACTGCTTAAGGACTGCCCCACATACATTTATTGTGGCAGGGTGGCACTCAAGCACAAAATCACATACCTGTACATGTTTTTTTTTTCAAGGCTCTGGGGCGTGCACCACCGGAGCCCTGCTCCCGGTTTGATTGGACACAGCAGGAGCCAATCAGCGGGTCCAGCGGATCGGATGTCTGCAGGAAGCCCGATGTCTGCCGGAAACCTGACGATCATTTGGAGAGGGACAGAACAACAGTCTGCCTATGTAAACAAGGCAGATCGCTAGTAAGGAAGATGGAGATCTTTTGTTTCTTCTAAGCAGGAACATGGTTCTCTGTCTTCCTACAGTGTAACCATCCCCCACACAGTTAGAAAGCGCTCCCAGGGAACACAGTTAATCCTTTGATTGCCCCTGATGTTAACCCCTTCCCTGCCAGTGTCATTTGTACAGTGACACAAGTTTTTAGCACTGATCACTGTATTGGTGTCACTGGTCCCCAAAAAGTGTCACTTAGTATCAGAGCTGTCCGCCGCAATGTCACAGTCCCGCTAAAGAATGCTGATCACTGCCATTACTACTAAAAAAAATAAAAATAAAAAAGTTCATAAATCTATGCCATAGTTTTTAGATGCTATAACTTTTTTGTGCAAACCAATCAATATATACGCTTATTGGAATTTTTTTTAACAAAAATATGTAGCAGAATACATATTGGCCTTAATTGATGAAGAAATTAGATTTTTTACATTTTTTTATTGGATAGGTTTTATAGCAGAAAGTAAAATATATATATATATATATATATATATATATATATATATATATATATATATATATATATATATATATATATATATATATTTATATATATATATATATATATATATATATATATATATATTATATATATATATATATATATATATATATATATATATATATATATCTTTTTTTAAATCGTCAGTCTTTTTTTGCTTTATAGGGCAACAAATAAAAACCGCAGAGGTGATCAAATACCACCAAAAGAAAGCTCTATTTGTAGGAAAATAAGGACATCAATTTATTTGGGTACAGCAACACAACGACCACGCAATTGTCAGTTAAAGCAACACAGTACAGTATCGCAAAAAATGGCCTAGTCAGGAAGGGGGTAAAACCTCCCAGAGCTGAAGTTTTCAAAGAAATACAACGCTATGTACATTTATATTAAGTTCAGCTTTTACTTTTAATGAAAATATTACTGGATCAAATCATAATATTTTATTATCTTTATGGAGTTTCGAATACATTTTGAGTCACAAATGTAACAAAATTGGTCAAAAGTTGACTTTTTAAGGAAATCTTAAGACCAAATATAACTTTTTTTTTTTGCTGTCAGTACATGGATTGACAGCTGAAACCCCTGTACCTCTCCTTTTTGTTTTCAGGAAGAATACATATTTGCTCTCAGGATCTTAGGTGAAAGGGCTTTTCTATAAATGATTAATTTATTTTACCCTGATTACTCGTAGGTGCCATTCAAATGGCCCTTCTATCTGTATGGTAATTAGCCCAAGTCGTTTACTCACTGGCTGCACTAGAAATTCACCTGAGCGTGCTGTTTGCTCACAATATAAAGGACGAAGCCTGTAGCATATTCTCCTTTGGCGTCTCCCTATTTGCATTTCGGATTTTATGGCGTTGTCGTCTTATGAAACACCCGGCGTGAGTAAAGCTCTGCTCGCTAGAATACATTTCTTTAAATATTTGCCTAGATTTAATTTAAACCTCAGGAGTTTGCCGGTTTAGTGGTCCGGAAAGGCTTACATTAAGCTTAGAGTAAACCAACAAAGGAGGAAAAAATATAGGCTGACTTATTTGAATACTAAGCTCCAGCAGCTTGTAAATGCTGGTCGTACTCTCTGGATATCTATTGGCCTTTCCTGCAGGCACAAAAATGTTAAAAGAATGAAAGAATGAAAGAATAACTATAACCATTTTCCTTCTCTTTTTTGCTTTTTTTTCTGTCTTTCTTTCTTTGTTTATTTTCCTATACTACCTTCTCCCCTCCTTTACTATACTTTTAATCTTTGAATTCCTTTACATTCCTTACCCTTCCTTCTCATTTTCCTTTTCTTTTCTTTTTCTTCTCTTTTTTTTTTCCTTTCTTTTCTTCTTATTCTTTTTTTTTTTTATTTCTTTTCCATTTCTTTTCCATTTCTTTTCCATTTCTTTTTCCATTTCTTTTTCCATTCCTTTTCCTGTCCTTTCCCTTTTCTTTCCTTTCCCTTCCTTTTTTTTAACTTTTCATATCTTCCCTTTTTCTTTCCACATTCCCTTTTGCTTTTGAAAATCCTTTCCTTTCCTTTCCTCTCCTCTTTCACTTTCCTTTCCCTTTCCCTTTCCCTTTCCCTTTCCATTCCTTTCCTTCACTCTCTTCCTATCCTATCCTTCCCCTTCCTTTCCCTCACTCTCTTCCTATCCTCTACTTTCCTTACCCTTCCTTTCCCTCACTCTCTTCCTATCCTTTACTTTCCTTATCCTTCCCTTCCCTCACTCTCTTCCTATCCTTTACTTTCCTTACCCTTCCTCTCCCTCACTCTGTTCCTATCCTTTACTTTCCTTACCCTTCCTTTCCCTCACTCTCTTCCTATCCTTTACTTTCCTTATCCTTCCTTTCCCTCACTCTCTTCCTATCCTTTACTTTCCTTATCCTTCCCTTCCCTCACTCTCTTCCTATCCTTTACTTTCCTTATCCTTCCTTTCCCTCACTCTCTTCCTATCCTTTACTTTCCTTATCCTTCCTTTCCCTCACTCTCTTCCTATCCTTTACTTTCCTTATCCTTCCTTTCCCTCACTCTCTTCCTATCCTTTACTTTCCTTACCCTTCCTCTCCCTCACTCTGTTCCTATCCTTTACTTTCCTTACCCTTCCTTTCCCGCACTCTCTTCCTATCCTTTACTTTACTTACATTTCCTTTCCCTCACTCTCTTCCTATCCTTTACTTTACTTACCCTTCCTTTCCCTCACCCTTTTCCTATCCTTTACTTTCCCTCCCTTTCCCTCACTCTCTTTCTATCCTTTACTTTCCTTACCCTTCCTTTTTTTTCTTTTAAATTCCTTCCCTTTTACTTTCTTTCCAGATGTTTTTCTTTCCTTGCCTTGTCTTCCCTTTCCTTTAGCTTTTGCGCTTTCTTTTCCTTTAGCTTTCCTTTTTTTCATTTTCTATTCACTTATTTTCCTTTTTGCTTTTCCTTTCCCTCTTTCTTCCCACTTTCTTTTTTCATTTACTTTTTCTAATCTACATTCTTTTTCCAGGTTAGCGACTAATTCCGCGTACACACGACCGGACTTTGACAGCATAGGTCCGATGGAGCGAATCCGTTGGACAATTCGATCGTGTGTGGGCTCCATCTGACCTTTGCTGTCCAAAAATCTGATGGACTTTGGAAATAGAACATGTTTCAAATTTTTCCTTCGGAACTCCGCCGGACCCAGTTCCTATCGAGAAATCCGTTCGTGTGTATGCTAGTCCGATGGACAAAAACCGACGCTAGGGCAGCTATTGGCTACTGGCTATGAACTTCCTTATTCTAGTCCGGTCGTACGTCATCACGTTCGAATCCGGCGGACTTTAGTGTGATTGTGTGTGGCCAAGTCCGTTCATTCGGAAAGTCAGTCGGAACTCCGCCGAGAGTGTGTACGCGGCATAAGAAATCACTGAAGCCCCTTGATCGGCAAGGGTTCTATAATTTTTAGAAGTAGATGAGCTATAGCTTCCCCATATTCTTGCCCTGACAAGTTTTCATTAATATGTACATAGAGAAATAGGAGTTTTGCTGTTATTTGTAATGACTGAAAACAACATGATCTGGAACTCCCCTTTAAGATTACGCCGAATGTTCATATTACAGTAATTTGATTAATTACGAGTGAACTTTTTCCAATTGCTTTCACACAAATCTGGCAAAGAGGAGATATTTCCATTCTTTTCTAAAACAAAAAGTGTTACTCAGAGGATTAATTAAATTTTCAACTCAGTCTGAAGGCCAGTGCAATTACCGCACATTAAAGCAAATAATCTCTAATTAAGAAAGCAGGGATTGGAATTATTGTCCTTTTGCTTGTGGTTTACTACATTGTTCAAAGGAAAATACATTTTGAATTATATTTCTTGGGGAGTTAATGGTGTAATTTTTTTTAAGTCCAAATTCTTTGAAAAGCATAATGTATGCAAGATATGAAAAAAACCTTTATGAATTTTTATTTCAATATGTTTAAAGCCAAAACTTTTTAAATTTTGTATAAAGCGAGGAATGGTTATAACCACCATGGGGTGCCATCTATTCCCTTTTGGGGAATAGATCCCTTTTGTTGGCAGACACAACATGAAAGAAGAGGAAAAACTCTCTAAAAGGAGGGAGATATCTTCTCAAAAAGCTGTCCTCTGATCCTCCCTACATAATCTTTTAGTTTCTGGGGAAGGAGTGAGGGGGAAAGCTATAGAGCAGTCTTTCTCAACCAGGGTTCTTACAGAGGTTGCTAGCGACCGCTTCTTGAGCTGCGGCTGATTGACCTCCCATTGGATGGTACCTGCATATTTCTGGGGACAATGCAACTTGGCAGAGTCAGCAGCATTATAACCAAATAAGTGTAACCAAATAATTGCAAAGTCTCTCTTTGCCATTAAATTTAACTTAATCCTATAAAAAACATTTCCACTGCATTTGTGAAGAAGGCTTCAGGGCCGGAAAAAACCTTGTCCAGAGAAGAAAAGGTGAGCGCTACCATCGGTCCTGTGTCATGCCAACAGCAAAGCATCCTGAGACCATTCATGTGTGGGGTTGCTTCTCAGCCAAGGGAGTGGCTCACTCACAAGGCATGAATAAAGAATGGTACAAAAACATTCTCCAAGTGTAACTTCTCCCAACCATCCAAGAACAGTTTTGTGATGATCAAGGCTTTTTCCAGCATGATGGAGCACCTTGCCATAAGGCAAAAGTGATAACTAAGTGACTTAGGGAACAAAAAAATGAACATTTTGGGTCCATTGCCTGGAAACTCCCCAGACCCTAATTCCATTGAGAACTTGTGGTTAATCTTCAAGAGGCGGCTGAACAAAAAAAAAAAAACACAAATTCTGACAAACTCCAAGCATTGATTATGCAAGAATGGGCTTCCATCAGTCAGGATGTGGTTGATTGACAGCATGCTAGGGCGAATTGCAGGGATCTTGAAAAAGAAGGGTAAACACTTCAAATATTGACTCTTTGCATAAACTTAATGTAATTGTCAATAAAAGCCTTTGACACTTATGAAATGCTTGTAATTATACTTCAGTATACCATAGTAACATCTGATGAAAAGGTCTAAAACCACTGAAGCAGCAGACTGTGAAAATGTTATATTTGTATCATTCTTAAAACTGTAATATTATAAATTCCAAATCTATATCTGTGACAGTCTAACACTTCCTTTTCATGTCTAGGAGGGAGGAGCTAAGCCTGTGATGGCACACTGCTGCCATTTCAGTGTGGTGGTAAGCAGGCAGATGACAGTTTTGTACAAAGCATATTGTTTTTATACTCTTGTGAGTGAAAGCACTATGTATTTGTTTTTCTGTTCCATGTGACCGAATTTGATACACAAGCACATCTGTAATCAAAAGGAGGGATCAACCTGGAGCTGAGGAGGACTGAGCAAAACGCTGTATCCTGGCCTAGGCCGACAAGGCCCAGGCCTAGGGCAACACTTTGCAGGGGGGCAGCAGTCCCCGCCGGCTAGCGCCAGTCTTATGGGGCAGACTGGGCTGAGAGGTAAATTAGTCTAGCTCCCCCATAAAGCAGCCGCACTGCTTCCGGTATGTGGGCAGCCGGCATTCTGCAACAATGGGGGGGGTCGCCTCTTCCAATTTGGACTGTTCTATCATCCTGGACCACAAACCTTCCTCACTGTGCCATGTTTTCTGCTGCACCATTGGCATGGTTATATCTTCTAAGTCCTCTCCATTCTTCATACTGACTACAAATGTAAGGAGCATTCTTCTCAATGACCACTGATCTAAAGAGCATTCTTCCCACTTATCACGAATGTAAGGGGCATTCTTCCCACTGAGTACAAATGTAAGGAGCATTCTTCCCAATGACCACCAATCTAAAGAGCATTCTTCCCACTTATCACCAATGTAAGGGGCATTCTTCCCACTGAGTACAAATGTAAGGAGCATTCTTCCCAATGACTCCCAATATATTGGTTTTAGTACGTATTCCCTGAGACCTGAACATGTTTTTAAGGGTTCCTATGGAGTAAAAAAGGTTGAGAAACGCCTCTATACAGTGTCACTTGAGTGACAGCTCTGAGTCCTATGGGGCTGCTGACATCACACCCAAGAAGGTGGTGACCAGCGTCAGTCTCAGGGTTTTTGAATGTCTACACATGTAACTCTTCAAGTATGTTAAATGAACATATAATCTCATTGCACGGTAATATCATAGACGCAGCAAATATCTTTTGATGTCAGACTTAATAAAAACCCTCAAAGTGTTAATACAGGAAGTGAACGTTTGATTCAACTTGCCAGCAATCACCAAAACTGAAATATCAGCTTTGACTAGGGTTGGCCTTTTATACCTGCGCAGACTTGACACCAGCCTTGATCTCTGCTCATCATGTCAGCCGCACAATAGACTCAACACATGGACTTAAAGTTCAGCCAGAATTAACGGAAGAACATGAGACGCCTCCGCTGAGATTTAATATCTAATATTAATGGAGCTCATTGATCACCGGTCTTTTTTTTTGTTTGGTGTTTTCTTTGATGTTTATTTCACAGTCCCTCATCTTTGTTTTCTATCAAAGGCCGTTCTTTATGAATATGAGATTCAACTTGAGAGATAAGGCTGTGGGCATTGCAGCCCATAAAATAAAGCATAGGTCTGTCCTACGGTTTATGGAATATAAACCGTGTATGGCAGCAGATTGGAAGAACAGACAAAATAATCAATTGTAAAATTCACATTTATATATACATTTTAAATGAATGCGTCTAAAGTAGTAATTATATTACCATGGGCCCTTTAATAAAGGAAGCTGTTTTCGACTGAGTTAATTTTATTTTTTATGCTTGGAGCTTTTCAGCTTAAAGTGGATCTAAACCCAATCACTAAAATCTCATGGAAGCCTAAACATATTAATGTAATTTTAATAGTCTGTTCAATGTTTTTAAATCTTAAGCTTTTATTAAAAGCAAACATGATTAAAAAGTCCTCATCAGTCACTTCCTGTTATAGAGTTTCTGAATCGTACTTCTCCATTTTCACTTTGTCACAAAGTGGGAGATTTACTAAAACTGGAGCACTCAGAATCTGGTGCAGCTGTCCATGGTAGCCAATCAACTTCTCTAACTTCAGCTTGCTCAATTAAAGTGGAAGTAAACCCACCTATCGTTTTCAGCCAAGGAAGCTGCCATCTTGGCCTCTGTTCAATCTTCAACTGCCATGATGCTGCACATGTGATCAGTTATGACACCAGCCATTGGATGGTTTGACAGTTTGGTTGAAAGCATAGTCAATGTGACAGGTAGCATTTCCGACATGCCATTTTATTTTAACTATTTAAATCAAAGGGTTTACTTCCGCTTTAAGCTTTGACAAAAAAACCCTGAAGCCATTTGGTTTCTATGCAGAGCTGCACCAGATTTTGCATAGCCCAGTTTTAGTAAATCTCCCCCCATAGTTATCTGATGGAGGCTACAAGTGGCTGTTTCAACACATTTAATGCAAGCATGGTCCACCATTGTCACCGCTAGTAAACCCGCCCTGAGAAATAACATTCAGCCATCACTTCTAATTGGCCGCCAAAGTTGACCATCACCCTGTTCCTCACAGGCTTCCTTTTGTCTTAAAATTCAACTAAAGGCAAAACTCTCTTTTTAGTTTTAAAAATCATGGAGAGGGATTAGAACACCTGTCAGGCTTTTATTACTGACTGTGTGCCTGTTAGGCAGATTCATTCTCTCTATTCGTCCTGGTGACTGTTATCACGGAAAATAAAAGCAAAGGGAAATCCCAATTTCTGAGTGGTCACCAAAACAGGATCAGAGGGGAACTCTTCCAATGGGGACACTAGTTCTAATGACAACCAGGGATCCCCACACCTTGGAGGGATTTGTTCTCATTTCCAGTTGTGGCTATGGGACAGAAGGTGAAAAGGAAAGTCTCCCAAATGGAACACAGATGGCTAAAAAAAATTACAGAGGTTAACCCCCCCCCCCCCTTTCCTATCCAAAATAAAAATTGTTGCCTTCGGTGCTACTTTAACCACTTGCCGACCAGCCGCCGCAATTATACTGTGGCAGATTGGCTCGGCTGTGTGAATCGCTGTAGATATACGTTAGGCTCGTAGACGGCGTTCTGGCCATTGCCCAGCGGCAATGCCAGACAGACAACAATCGTACTGTGTGTACGAGGCTTTAGAGTCTGCAAAAGACTTGAGACTGGGGCAGAGGTTCACCTTCCAGCAGGACAATGACCCTAAATATACAGGGTCAATGGAATGGTTTAGATCAAAGCATATTCATGTGTTAGAATGCCTCAGTCAAAGTCCAGACCTAAACCCAATTGAGAATCTGTCGCTCTCCATCCAATCTGACAGAGCTTGAGCTATTTTGCAAAGAAGAATGGGCAATAATGTCACTCTGTAGATGTGCAAAGCTGGTAGAGACATCCCCAAAAAGACTTGCAGCTTTATTGCAGTGAAAGGTGGTTCTACAAAGTATTAATTCAGGGGGGCTGAATACAAATGCACACCGCACTTTTCACATATTTGTAAAAAATGTAGAAAACCATTTATCATTTTCCTTCCACTTCATGCTGGTGCACTTTGTGTTGGTCTATCACATAAAATCCCAATAAAATACATTTATGTTTTTGGTCATAACATGACAAAATGTGGAAAATTTCAAAGGGTATGAATACTTTTTCAAGGCCCTGTACGTCCCTTGCATACATTCGACTGCAGGGCAGGGAATTTATGCACCTACTATGATTGGCTTTTGGCTTTGAAAGCTTCCTGGAGGAATAGATCAGGTGGGTTTGGACTCTTGTCTGAAAATGCCTGAACTTATCTCAAACAGAGAACAGCAAGAAATCACTGGTCCCAACCATGGGAAGAGCGCCGCAGAGAGTCGCATCATTGCAGATTCAGGTAAGTAATTACAAAGAAGCATTATTTGTAAAGGCAGATTAGCTGGGGGGTGGTGAAGCCCATAGATTGGCAATATATTAAAACGTTTTCTACATGATGAATGGTTTAAAAAAAAAAAAAAAAATGCTCCTTTAATCATTACTGTTTCTTTTTTATTTAAAGGGTTAAACTGATTAAAGAGGTGTTAACCACTTCAGCCCCGGACCAATTGTCAGCTTAAGGACCAGAGGTCTCTTTTTTTCAATTTCGCACTGCAATACTTTAACTGGTAATTGTGCGGTCATGCAATTTTGTAACGAAACGAAATTTGCGTCCTTTTCTTCCCACAAATAGAGCTTTCTTTTGATGGTATTTGATTGCCTCTGTGATTTTTATTAATTTTTTGCGATATAAACGGAAAAAGAGCGAAAATTTTGAAAAAAAAAAAGAGATTTTCTACTTTTTGTTATAAAAAAAATCTAATAAACTCAATTTTAGTCAAACATTTGGGCCAAAATGTATTCAGCCACATGTCTTTAGTAAAAAAAAATGCCAATAAGCGTATATTTATTGGTTTGCGCAAAAGTTATAGCGTCTACAAACTAGAGTACATTTTCTGGAATTTACACCGCTTTTAATTTATGACTGCCTATTTCATTTCTTGAGGTGCTAAAATGGCAGAGAAGTACAAAACCCCCCCAAATGACCCCATTTTGGAAAGTAGACACCCCAAGCTATTTGCTGAGAGGCATGTTGAGCCCATTGAATATTTTTTTTTTTTTAGTCCCAAGTGATTGAATAAAGACAAAAATAAAAAATAATTTTTTTTTTCTTCAAAAAGTTGTCACTAAATGATATATTGCTCACACATGCCATAGTTATATGTGGAATTGCACCCCAAAATACATTTTGCTGCTTCTCCTGAGTATGGGGATACCACATGTGTGGGACTTTTTGGGAGCCTAGCCGCGTACGGGGCCCCGAAACCCAAGCACCGCCTTCAGGATTTCTAAGGGTGCAAATTTTTGATTTCACTCCTCACTACCTATCACAGTTTCGAAGGCCATAAAATGCCAAAATAGCACAAAACCCCCCCAAATGACCCCATTTTGGAAAGTAGACACCCCAAGCTATTTGTTGAGAGGCATGGTGAGTATTTTACAGCTCTCATTTGTTTTTGAAAATGAAGAAAGTAAAGAAAAAAAAAATTTTTTTTTTTTTTTTTCAATTTTCAAAACTTTGTGACAAAAAGCGACATCTGCAAAATACTCACAATACCTCTCAGCAAATAGCTTGGGGTGTCTACTTTCCAAAATGGGGTCATTTTGGGGGGTTTTATGCCATCTGGGCATTCCATGGCCTCCGAAACTGTGATTGGCAGTGAGAAGTGAAATAAAAAAATTACTCCCTTAGAAAGCCTGAAGGCGGTGCTTGGTTTTTGGGGTTCCGTACGCAGCTAGGCTCCCAAAAAGTCCCACACATGTGGTATCCCCGTACTCAGGAGAAGCAACAGAATGTATTTTGGGGTGTATTTCCACATATGCCCATGACATGTTTGAGCAATATATCATTTAGTGACAACTTTTTGTAAAAAAAATATATATATTTTTTTTTTTTTTTTTTTTTTTTTATTATTCAATCTCTTGGGACAAAAAAAAAAAAAATATTTAATGGGCTCAACATTGCTCTCAGCAAATAGCTTGGGGTGTCTACTTTCCAAAATGGGGTCATTTGGGGGGGGTTTGAACTGTCCTGGCATTTTATGCACAACATTTAGAAGCCTATGTCACACGTCACCCACTCTTCTAACCACTTGAAGACAAAGCCCTTTCTGACACTTTTTGTTTACATGAAAACATATTTTTTTTTTTGCAAGAAAATTACGTTGAACCCCCAAACACTATATATATTGTTAAAGCAAAGGCCCTACAGATTAAAATGGTGGGTGTTGCATTTTTTTTTTCCACACAGTATTTGCGCAGCGATTTTTCAAACGCATTTTTTGTGGAAAAAATACACTTTTTTTTATTTTAATGCACTAAAACACACTATATTGCTCAAATTTTTGATGAAATAAAAAATATGATCTTAGGCCGAGTACATGGATACCAAACACGACATGCTTTAAAATTGCGCACAAACACGCAGTGGCGACAAACTACATACATTTTTAAAAGCCTTTAAAAGCCTTTACATGATACCACATTAGATTCACGGAGGAGGTCTACTGCTAAAATTACTGCCCTCGATCTGACCTTCGCGGTGATACCTCACATGCATGCTGCAATTGCTGTTTACATATGACGCCAGACCAACGCTTGTGTACGCCTTTGCGCAAGAGAAGGGGGGGCAGGGGTGCTTTTTTTTTTTTTTTTTTTAGTTTTTTTTTTATTTATTTAGCTTTTTTATTCTATTTTTAAACTGTTCCTTCCATTTTTTTTCTTTGTTATGATTTTTATTGTTATCTCAGGGAATGTAAATATCCCCTATGATAGCAATAGGCAGTGACAGGTACTCTTTTTTTGAAAAAATTGGGGTCTATTAGACCCTAGATCTTTCCTCTGCCCTCAAAGCATCTGACCACACCAAGATTGGTGTGATAAAATGCTTTCCCAATTTCCCAATGGCGCGGTTTATATCCGGGAGGGGGGACATTCCCTCCTACTGCTTGTAAAAGCAGTCTAGAGGCTAATTACCCGCTAGAATTGCTTTTACATGAAAGCCGATCACTGGCTGAAAAGAATGATACCAAGATGATACCTAAACCTGCAGGCATCATTCTGGTATAACCATTCAAAGTCCAGCAACATACTGGACATATATTGTAATCTTTTTTTTTTTCATGCAGCCTCTTGGCTGAACGAAAAAAAGAGATTGATTGGTGGGTATGCCCACCATTAGAATACCTCCCTTCATCCACCCACTTCTAATGATGGGCATACATGCACCATTTATATATGCCGATGCATGGGGGCATCCTCCCGCAAAAGTTATGCCGTGTACACACGGTCGGAATTTCGACCGTATGTACGTGGCATTAGGAGCCAATCGCTCCTCCCCCCCCCTGCTGCCCCCATGCTTCGGCATATATGCTCTTTTTTTTAACTGTGGTGGTGAAATCACCTCCTACAGCGTTGGAGTCGCGGCTTTATGTATCGTGGGAGCAAACGCTGTTGCTGTCAAGATAAATAAATCCGCGCTGCAACTGAATGGCGCACCTGAAAACAAAAAAATGCTTAACACTAAAACACAGTAAACAAAATTACATACCTGAAAAGCAAGCATGATAAAACATGATAAAACATAATAAAACATTGCAGAATAGAATGGAGTAAAAAAAGAGCAACAATAGAGAGAGAGAGAGAACAATAAAACGACAACTATTTTTGTTTTTTTTATTTTTTTGAGATTCACAGGTAAAAAAGCTCCTGACTGTTAGCGACTGAATCAAAACGCTACCACAAAAAAAATGTTAGCGATCGCAGGGATCAGGCCTGACTCTGCGAACACTGCAGTTATGTGTGCTTAGTGTTTTGTAAGTGACAGTGATCGATCGATACTGCACTTGGGTGGGCTGGGCTGGGCGGAGGGGGAAAACGCAGGTGCTAGCAGGTATCTGGGCTGATCCCGCTAACAATGCGTTTTTTTGGAACCCTAAACTGCTGGGACGCTAGTATAGATCTGATCAGATCAGATATTGATCTGTTCAGATACTATACCACTAAGGGAGGTGTATGCTTTGCGCGTGGGTGTTTGCGGTACTGGCACTAACCTGGGGCGACGCAGACCTTATTTGACCCTAAAACCTAATTGATATCACCCGCCGGGCGATCAGGGGGTTAAACCGTTATTGGGTAATAAATGGCGGGTGCCCTGACAGTATAAAAAACAAGCTAACTAACCAGCGTCACCCGTAACAGTAATACAAAAAAAAACTGGTTACCTAGCGACACTAATGCAGGGATCAGAAAAACGATCGCTTAGTGACACTGGCAAAAGGGGGTGAAAGGGTTAACTAGGGGCAATCAGGGGGTTAAACCTTTATTAGGTAATATATGGGGGTACCTGACGCTATATAAAAACCTGACGGGGAACCTAAATAACGAAATAACTAACTGGCTAACCAGCGTCACCAGTGACATTTTATACGGTGATCACTGGTGAAAGGGTTAACTCTAGGGGCAATCAGGGGGTTAAAACCTTTATTTAGGTTGTAATATGGGGGTACCTGACCTATAAACCTATTTATGAACCTATATAAACATGGCGGTTAACCTAAAAAAAAACTGGTTACCTAGCGACACTAATGCAGCGATCAGAAAAACGATCGCTTAGTGACACTGGCAAAAGGGGGTGAAAGGGTTAACTAGGGGCAATCAGGGGGTTAAACCTTTATTAGGTAATATATGGGGGTACCTGACGCTATATAAAAACCTGACGGGGAACCTAAATAACGAAATAACTAACTGGCTAACCAGCGTCACCAGTGACAGTTATACGGTGATTACTGGTGAAAGGGTTAACTCTAGGGGCAATCAGGGGGTTAAAACCTTTATTTAGGTTGTAATATGGGGGTACCTGACCTATAAAACTATTTATGAACCTATATAAAACATGGCGGTTAAAATAAAAAAAAAATGGTTACCTAGCGACACAATGCAGCGATCAGAAAAACGATCGCTTAGTGACACTGGCAAAAGGGGGTGAAGGGGTTAACTAGGGGCAATCAGGGGGTTAAACCTTTATTAGGGGGGGGTAGGGGGCTACCTAGGACCTAAAACTAACTGCCCTGACAGTTATTACAGTCACACTGACACTAAATGCAGTGATCAGTAAATAAATGATCACTGCAATTAGTGACACTGGGACTGGGGGGGGAGGGGGTGATCTGGGGGGTGATCAGGGGGTGACAGGGGGGTGTTTTGTGTGCCTAACTGTACTGGTGTCAGTGTAGTGTTGTGCACTAACCTTAACATGTTCGCCGCTCGGCGTCTCCGGTCACATAGACCGGCGCACCGAGCGTGACATCACTTCCGCCTTCCTGTCTATACAATAGACAGGAAGGGGAAGCTTTTCATTCGCCAGGAGCGATCGCGAGGGGGTGGCCAGAAACCACTGGCCGTCCCCTCGTCCCGGATCGCTCCTGAAGCGATGCCGACCGTCCCCGCCGGCGGAGGGGGGTCCGATCGGACCCCCCAACCGCCTAAAGAATGGCACGTACAGGTACGTGGTTCTGCCTGTACGTGCCATTCTGCCGACGTATATCTACATGGGGCGGTCGGCAAGTGGATAATAATATAATAATAATAAAATTAATTTCCCCCACAATTCACTATCGCTCAAATCTGCAAGTGTTCTAATTCCATATCGCTGTTTTCTAGTTGGTCTAAAACCACTTTTGACTTAAAGGGACACTTTTTGGTTGCTATAGACAGTTTCCAGGCAGAAAGAACAGTATATATCATATAAAACTGCATGCAGGGCACTGGACAAAGCATTAGGGACAAAAGGGATGTGAAATTATTTCATACAGTAATGTAATCTGTAAGATTACAGTGTACTGTATGTATTATGATTTTAATTATTTTTTATTTGCCGCCGGGCTCCGCCCCTTGTGTTGCGACGCTCGCAGGGAATGGAGCCAGCACAGCGAGGCATTGGGCGGAGGACAGAGCCCACGGACACATCGAGGGGACATCGCAGGATTCTGGGGACAAGGTAAGTATACCGCACCAGGATCCTGCAATGCAATCCACAGTGTGGCTCAGGGTTACCACTAATGGTACTAAAATTTAACCCCGAGCCACACTCGGGAACACCGCCAGGGGTTCTGAACGATATAAGGCAGAAGCAGAGTTTCTGATTATGTTACCACTATGACTGGCTGTCACAGCCATCACATGATCAGGAGCCCTACCAACCAGCTCCTGATCGTTAATGGTGGCCGGGAGATGCATCTTCCCTAGTGTTGTGGCCAGCCATACGCTTGGATGGACCCATTCTGGGCTGTGGTTAAGATCTCTTTCTACTAGAGGTGCTAGAAAGCACACATGTGAGGTATCACTGCGATCGTTAGAGGGAGAGCAATAATTATAAATCTAGACCTCCTCTGTAACTCAAAACATGCAACCTGTACAATTTTTAAAACGTTGCATATAGAGATTTATAAGTGTAAAAGTTTGTTGCCATTCTACGAGCGGGCTCAACTTTGAAGCGTGACATGTTGGTTATCAATTTACTTGGCGTAACATCATCTTTCACAATATAAAAAAAATTAGGCTAACTTTACTGTTGTCTTATTTTTTTATTCACAAAAGTGTATTTTTTTGTGTGACAAAAAGTATTGCAACCACTGCCATTTTATTATCTAGGGTTTAAAAAAAAGAATTCTGAATGTTTGGGGTTCTAAGTAATTTTCTAGCAAAAAAAAAAATTATTTTAACAAGTTTGAAAAATAGGCCCAGTCCTTAAAGCGGGATTCCACCCTAAAGTGGAACTCCCGCTTTTCGGAACCCTCCCCCCTCCGGTGTCACATTTGGCACCTTTCAGGGGGGAGGGGGGTGCAGATACCTGTCTAAGACAGGTATCTGCACCCACTTCCGGCATAAACTCCCACGGGAGTTTACGCAAGTTCCTGTCCCGGCGCGCTGTCTGCCGGGACACACACGTGTCCCGGCAGACAGCGCTGAAGATTCTCATTGAGCCGCGCGACTCGCGCATGCGCAGTAGGGAATCGGGAAGTGAAGCCACTTCCTGATTCCCTCACCGAGAATGCCGCCGGCTACAGCAGAGAGCCGAGCGATCGATCGGACTCTGCTGCCGACACCGCTGGACCCTGGAACAGGTAAGTGTCCATTTTTTAAAAGTCAGCAGCTGCAGTATTTGTAGCTGCTGGCTTTTAAATTTATTTTTTTCAGTACAGTCCCGCTTTAAGTGGTTAATATTGTTAAAGTTGTTGTTAATATTTATTTTTGTAAATTAATTCTGCATAAAACATTTAACAGTGTCATTTCATGAGATAACTTACGAGGCGTGTTTAGGGGTGGAACCAGGGGAGGGGCAGGGTAGGGTTTGGGTGGGACAACTGATGGCGAGTAACTCTTAAGGCCTGGCTAGTAGCTCAGGACTTGAAATTTTTAGCCCTGGTCTAAGGTTACAGTATATGTTTTGATAAATGGTTTTATGTTTTGAATTAAAGACGGAATGAACAGTTTTTATATAGTATTTGTTTTTGAATTATATTTGGTGCCATACACCCACGATACAATTTGTTGGATAGACTATTTCTAGGCTGTTGGTACCGTAGTAGCCTCCAATCACACCAGGTATCTTCTGCTGGTGACTGGAAGCTAGTGCTGATACAAGGTCGTTTAGCACCAAGGGCTAAGATGCAGAACTGCACCCCCCTCCTCTGTGCATGACATAAGTAGGTGTTATGGTGGTCCCATTCGCCACCCTCTGTGCTCTAGCTGCTCATAGTTGGCAAGGAGTGCACTGCACATGTATGGCCATTTGATTGCCTTCTAGCAACTGGAGGCTGGTAGGTGGTTGCAGTGTCAGCTTTGAGTGGATGAGGCAGAGGGTAGGTGTGTTGTTAGGTGTGTTGGAGTACAGTATGACAGTACTAGCTATCAGAGCAGACATAAATTTGCAGCTCAGTAGAAGGGAGACCACAATCTGCGAGTTGCCTACCACTGATATGGAGCAATCTGAAGTTAAATACTGATCCCCCCTCTGCAGAGGAGTAGGTGGATCAGCCTATCTATGGGAAGGATCGATTTATTATTAAACAAGGCTCTTATCATGGAAAGTAGCCTTCTTTTTTTTTTTTATTATTCTCTCTCTTTTATTATGTAATTAGACATACATCAATACATATAAATAAAAACCTTCTCATTTCCATATCATCATTACAATGTACATTTATTCTCCCTTCTCCCCCCACCCCCTTCCTCTCTCCTCCCCCTCCCACCTAAATCTCATTCATCCACTCTTCACCTTTTTTATAATCTATCCACTTTCCCCATATATTCTGTTATATCTCCAATGAGTCCTCAGATGTATGTATTGTTTCCTCTATGGCTCTCAACGTTTCCACTCTTACTACCCACTCCTTTGTATTCTGCGCTTCTTGAGTTCTCCACAGGCTCGGGATCAGCCCCATTCGTTGCATTTCTTGTATCATGAAAAAAAAAAACATTCCCAGGGGCCTTTTTGGATCCGTTCTCCCGTTATTTGGTAAATTGCTGCTATAATTCTACCCCAGTAGGGTTGTATCTTTGTACAGTCCCACCACAGGTGTGCAAAGGTCCCCGGGCGTTACAACCCCTCCAGCAAGTTCCTTCTGCCCCAAACCTATGCACCCTCTGTGGTGTCACATACCATCTCGCCAGCAGTTTATAGCCCATTTCCACTGTCCTTATATCACTTGACAAGGAATACGCTGTCCCAAGAATTTTACTTTTGTGTTCTTCATCTCTAAGAAAGCCTAAATTTTATATATACTTCGATTTAAACAAAGTAATTTCTCTATTAACCTCATGTGCCCTTTTTCCCGCAGTGGTTGTGGCAGTGATTGTGTAAAGTGCTTTAATTTTGCATACAGTGGTGTAACTAGATCCTTCAGGGCCCCGGTGCAAGAAACCATGAAGGGCCCCCCTGAACCCCAGCCGAGTCCCTTCCCTCTGAGTCTGGTGGTGGAACTCCAGGGCTCGGTCAAAGGTATGACTTTTGTGAGCCCTGTAGTTCCACCACTGGTATCAGCAGTTTTTTTTATTATTTTTTACAATTTTTTAGGAGTCCCGTTGGGGGGACTTTGGTGAGATATCAGAGGTCTAAACAGACCTATGATGTTACACCTTTGAGACAAAGAGGAAGAAGGGAAAGGGAAATTGGGTCCCTGACCTCTGGGGAGAAGTGGGCCCTGTCCCCAGGAGAGATTGGGTCCTTTGTCCTTAGGGGAGATGGGGTCCCTGTCCCTGCGTAAGTAGGAGTACCTGTCCCTAAGGGAAATAGGGTGCCTGTCCTCTGGGGAGAAGTGGGCCCTGTCCCCAGAGGAGATGGGGTCCTTGTCCCCAAGGGAAATGGGGTCCCTGTCCTTTTAGGGAGAACTGGGCACTGTCCCCAGGGGAGATGGGGTCCTTGTCCTTAGGGGACATATCTCCCAGAAAGACCTGTCAACATCTGTGTATGACGGGGAGGAGGGGGGTGCTGGCAGACAAGCCTGCGGTGTCCTTTGGGGAGCCGGCTCTCATAGGGCTGCACTGCATCTGTGTACTTAAAGTTTGTTTGCCCGGGAGAAGCATGCAGTGCAGTGTGAGCCGGACTCAGGCTGGGGAGGACAGACACCGAACTGAGCAGCACTGCATAGAGCAGGAGAGGGGGACCCGGAGGAGCGGCAGAGGACACAGGTTGTGTGGGGAATGCACAACTAAAGAGCAGCGAGTCCGGTAGTCGAGCATGGAGCTCTGCTAGTCACCCCCCACCTCCAGCCACCCGTGCGCCAGGTGCCTAACCGCCTATGCTGCCACCGGCCATATGTAGAGGAGGGCCACATGGGCCCTTTGCAGCACAGGGCCCGGTTGCGCTCGCGACTGCTGAACCCCCTATAGTTACGCCCCTGTGTGCATACCTGCATTTGTCTAGTGGCTTGTTTCCCCATTTCTGTGTAATTTCAGTATATGTATATATCCTATTCCCCTTCATCACATCTTGCAATAATATTTCCTCTTCTTTTGCCCATCTAGTGAAATATATGTGTTCCTCTTTCCCTGGCTTAAAGTAGTTTGTGCCCAGTATAGACATAAGTGGTGAATTATATTCCCAGTGATGCAGTCTCCCTAATCCAGTCCATATCTTAAAAGCGTTTCTAGTTAGTGGATTTGTGCTAATTGCTAGGTCCCCATTTTGCCGTGGAATCCAAACCATCTTTCGCAAGTTTTTCTTATTTTGTGTTATCTCTATATTTACCCAACTTTTCCCCTCTTTATCATGCATCCATTCTGCGATTCGGGAGATAGAAATCATCTGATAGTATTTCTGAAAGTCCGGGGCTGCTAATCCCCCTTCTATTTTCTTCCTCACCGGTACTGCATATGCAATCCTGGGCTGTTTATGTGACCATATACATTTTAGTACCATTGATCTTAATTTTCTCAAATATTCCTGAGGCACTGCTATTGGGATCATTTGGAAGATATAGATCATTCTAGGTAGAATATTCATTTTCACAGCGTTAATTTTACCTATCCATGAGAGAGGTTTATGTCTCAAATTTTTAAAATGTTCCTTAATCTTATTAAGCACCGGTATATAGTTAGCCTCAAACATAGTCCCCAGGGATGCCGTCAACTTTATACCCAGATACCCCAATCCCTCCTTACACCATACGAAGGGGAATTTCGTTGAATTGCCAGTTGTGGAAAGTATCTTTCTTTTCACTCTTTCAATATTAGGGTTATGGAACTAAGCGCGTACCCCTTGATGCCTGTATGCATTGGTTGGTGGAGTGGTGGGGGGGGGGGGGGGTAGAAGTGCTAGTAGCAGAGCAGTATAGTCTTTAATCTCAGCACATGACAGAGGCTGTGAAAGACCTTTTGTATTAAAGTGGTTCTAAAAGCAGAATTATTTTTTTTTGTAACCTTAACGCATTCTATGCATTAGGGTAAAGAAAACCTTCTGGGTGCAGCGCCCCCTATACTTACCTGAGCCCTATCTCAACCCAGTGATGTGCATGAGAGCAGCAGCTCTCCCGGTTCTCTCTCTCTTCATTGGCTCACACAGCGTGAGCCAATGGCTACTAGCTACACAGTTAGAGAACCAATGAGGAGAGAGCAGGGAGCAGGGCCGAGCCATGCTCTGTATGTAAATGGACAATGTCCATTCACAGCAGCAGCACGGCTCTGGAGCAAGCCTGCTTGAGTGCCCCCATAGCAAGAGTCTTGCTATTGGGGGGAACTCGGCAGAGGGGAGGAGCCAGGACCACCGGCAAGGGACCCAAAAAGAAGAGGATTGGGGCTGCTCTATGCAAAACCATTGCACAGAGCAGGTAAGTATGTGTAGCACACCCCCTAGGGAGATGCAAGTATACCAGGATCCCCCACCCTGCACAGCCAGTTACACTGAATTTTCACAGGCACTCTTGAGTCAGAGAACAGTCTGTTACTTTGTTTTTTTTGTTTTATTGAGGGTAATAACTTGGATAGGGATGGAGGGTTATAGGATGCCCATTTGACTTCAACAACAACTTCAGGGACACTCTTACTATATACAGTATCTATATACACTCTCTTGTTCACTCCAGCACACACTTGCAGAACCTAACTGGAACACTGTAAATGACTGACAGCCACTTAGGTGAAGCCAAAGCCCATTACATGCAGGAACCCCTTAGGTGTGTAGTAGAACTTCATTGTCCATCTTTCATCACTCCTGTGGCTACTGGCTCTTTTTTTTTTTTTAAATTGTATTTTTATTTAGAGCAAAGATCAAAAAATACATGTACAACAGTGAGAACAGAGGGATAATAACAACATGGATGAGAATAGAAGTGGTCGTAAAATAACGTACATTACATTAAATCTTGCATGTTTCATGTTACAAACTTCAAAGCAATCTAGGTATGCTTGCAGTGTTACCAGCAAACATCTTCAAATTTTAAAGTGCAAAAGAGTTGGGTCGAATAATAAGAAGGGGGTTAGGAAGGAGGAAGGGAAAGAAAAAAAGAAAAAAAAAGGGGGGGGGGGGTGGACCCAGTGAGAGTGCTGTACAATCAATAGACATAGGTCATATGCAAAGAAAAAAAAAAAATTCACTGGGTGTAGTAGAGGCAAATTTTTCAGGGTGCCCATAACTGAGGGAGTGGGCACTCTGTCGTATTATCATTAAAGTGCATCGACAGGGGGAGAGGGGTTTTGGGGGATACCATGAAGACCTTGGGTAAGCTAGCCAACGATTCTAAGCTAACAGCTTAAAAGGTGTATATAAGGTAGGGGAAAATTGTATGTTTAGGGGATCAAGGGGATGGCATTTGGATTGCAGTCTGAGTGGTCCCATAAGTCCCAGATTTTTGAAAATTGAGGGAGCATGTCATTAACTACTGCGGTGAGGCGTTCCATTCTATGGATTTGTTCCAGTATTTGCAGTGTCTGCGGGAGATCTGGTGGTGTGGTGGATAACCATTTGGAGGGTATAGCCCTTTTTGCTGCAAGGAGTATAAAGGAGGCTAATTTCTGGGAATGTTTGGAGATGCCGGGAAATGGCAGGCCTAGAAGAAAATGTACCGGGTCTAGGGGGAGGGCCACTCCGAACAAATCTTGCAAAAGATTTGGATAGAAAACCAATATGGTTGAATCAGGGAGCAGTCCCAGAAGATGTGGTATTGGGAGCCAATGTCTCCCCGGCACCTCCAGCATATCCGAGGGAACTTAGGGTCATATCTGTGAATGAGTTCCGGGGTTCTGTACCAAAAGAGCATTATTTTATAGGCTGTTTCTCTGTGTTCCACAAATCTGGAAGATTTGGAGACAGCTTCCCAGATCCTCTGCCACTGATGTGTAGAGATGGGTCGGTCACAGATCTGAGACCATTTCAGCATGTAGGAGTGGAATGTGTCTGTGAGTGGGATGGCGCTGTGTAGTAATTTATAAATATCCGAAATTAAGTGAGTCTGATATGGACCCTGTGCACAAAGAAGTTCAAATGGGTTAGGCTTATCTAGAGTCAGGGTCGGAGATTTAGAAGCAAAGTAATGTTGAAATTGGAGATAAGAGTAGTATGATTGTTTTGGGATCTGGTGTTTCTCTTGAAGTTCGACAAAGGGCATAAGAGTATGAGTGCGTGGGTGTACCAAGTTTCGGAGTTGAAAAATTCCGGCTTGGGACCAAGGAAGCATTCGAACCCGGGATAGGCTGTCTGGGATATCTGGGTTGAACAGCACATTTAATAAAGGTGGGCAAGGGGAAATTAATGAGTATCGGCTGGAGCACTGCCTCCAGATTGAAAGGGTGAAAAGCATCGGGTGTAAGCATAGACTCCTTAATTGGCTTAAGGAGGAATGTAGTTTTGCCCAGATCATGGAGCTGGGATGTACCGGACTAGTGATGTTCATCTCAATTTCAGACCAGATACTAGAGGATTGTTTAGAGGACCAAGCAATGACCGGTTTGAGATGAGTGGCAAGATAATACTTGGTGAGGTCAGGTGCTCCCAAACCTCCCCTGTCTCTAGGGGATAACATTACTGTGTTAGCTATCCGATGTGCTTTGTTATGCCAGATAAAATTAAGGAATGCTCTTTGGGTGGCTTTAAGTTGAGACATAGGGATGGGAATCGGTAGGGTTTCAAATAAGTATAAGAGTCTTGGGAGGATGGACATCTTCAGGACATTGATACGACCCAGGAGAGAGATGGGATAGGCGTCCCATTGTCTCAAGAGTCGGTCAATGTCACGGAAGAGTGGGGGGTAGTTAGCTTTGTAGAGTGTGGAGTAAGTGGAGGTTAGGTTTATCCCTAGGTATTTGAGAGCGTCTGGACACCAATGGTAAGGATAATTTTGTTTAAGGGAGGCGAGTTCTGATGGTGGGATTAATATTGGGAGGGCTTCTGTCTTACTAGTATTAATTTTATAACCTGAGATAAAACTAAATTCTTTCAATAATACTATAAGGTTCGGGAGTGATATGTGAGGTCTAGTTAGAGTTAACAAAACATCATCTGCGAACAGAGATAATTTGTATTCTCTCTGGCGTAGGGAAACCCCACGTATGTCAGGGTGGTTACGTATGGCTGTGGCTAGAGGTTCTAAGCAAAGGATGAATAAGAGGGGGGATAACGGACATCCCTGTCTAGTGCCGTTACTTAAAGAGAAGGAGGGAGATAAATAAGAGGACAATTGAACTTGAGAGGATGGGCGGGAATACAAGGCCTGTAATGCTGATATGAAGGGGCCTTTAAATCCGAATTTGGAGAGCATGGCAAACATGAAGGCCTTCTGTGCGACTCAATAGGAGGGCTGGACGAGAAGTTCTGTTTAGTAAGTCTATGAGGTCAATGGTACGCCTCGTGTTATCGCCGGCGTGTCTAGCGATCACAAATCCAACTTGGTCCTTATGTATGAGTTTGGGGATTAAGAGGGATAGTCGGTTAGCTAAAATTTTGGTGAATATTTTGTAGTCCGAATTAAGCAAGGCTATTGGTCTGTAATTGTCGGGGATGGAGGTGTCTTTGCCAGGTTTAGGAATGACAGAGATGTGTGCGTGGAGGAATTGGGGATGTGGAATGGTCCCTTTAAATAAAGAGGCATATAGTGATATTAAGTGTGGGCTTAAAATTGGTAAGTAGGCTTTGTAATAGGAGTATTTCAGGCCATCAGGACCAGGAGATTTTTGGGTGGGAAGGTGTTTCACTAC
>CM053028.1:42687629-42741964 GCA_028564925.1 Lithobates sylvaticus | reverse complement strand
AGTTGGTTTACATACTGATACCTCTGTTCCGCACTACTGCAATAGGGTTTATTGATTATGACAGGTCCTCTTTAATAAACCTAATTCATATGGTCCAGTATCAGAGAAGGAATGCTGAGATTTGTAGTTACAGAGCAGCTGAAGTGAGCAATGACTTCTCCTCTGATTTGGAATAATGAAAAAGGCGGACGGAGAATTCCCCGAGAGGCCCTAGTCTGAGTCCCTCTGCCATATTTCCTGCACACAGACGCCGTCTCATTTATCCCTTTCACGGCAGCACAGCCAAGTATGTTTTTCTGCTACACTAAAACCAGCTTTATGGATGGTAACAGCATTTGCAATTGGTTTTATATCTTTTTGCTACCAAGCATCTTGCAAGCTCATATTTTGTGTTAATTAAAGAACACAAATAGAAAGGACCTTGTAAATTATTTAGCTCTCTTTAACAGAAAGCAAAAAATCACAGCGATTAAACTGAGTGTAAAAAGGCAAGGGCTAAAACCGATACAAGGATGGAAGACTTTCTAATTGGAACTTTCTCAACTCCAAGCCAAGAGCTAAATACACAGACTAAATATACACTCACCGGCCACTTTATTAGGTACACCTGTTCAATTGCTTGGTAACACAAATTGCTAAACAGGCCAATCACATGGCAGCAACTCAATGCATTTAGGTATCTAGACGTGGTGAAGACGACTTGCTGAAGTTCAAGCCGAGCATCAGAATGGGGAACAAAGAGGATTTAGGTGACTTGTGACCAGTGAACGTGGAATGGTTGTTGGTGCCAAATGGACTGGTCTGAGTATTTTAAAAACTGTTGATCTACTGGGATTTTCACGCACAACCATTTCTCTGGTTTACAGAGAATTGTCCGAAAAAGAGAAAATATCCAGTGGGCCGCAGTTGTGTGGACAGAAATGCCTTGATGTCAGAGGAGAATGGGTAGACTGGTTCAAGATGATAGAAAGGCAACAGTAACTCAAATAACCACTTGTTACAACCAAGGTATGCAGAATACCATCTCTGAATGCACAACACATCAAACCTTGAAGCAGATGGGATACAGCAGCAGAAGACCACACCGGGTGCCACTCTTGTCAGCTAAGAGCAGTAAACGGAGCCTACAATTCGCACAGAATCACCAAGATTGGACAATAGAAGATTGGAAGAACATTACCTGGTCTGATGAGTCTCAATTTCAGCTGTAACATTCAGATGGTCGGGTCAGAATTTTGCGTAAACTGCATGAAAGCATGGATCCATCCTGCCTTGTATCAATGGTTCAGGATGGTGGTGGTGTAATGGTGCAGGGCATATTTTCTTGGCACACTTTAGGCCCCTTAGTACCAATTGAGCATCGTTTAAATGCCACGCCCTACCTGAGTATTGTTGCTGACCATGTCCATCCCTTTATAACTACAGTGTCCCCATCTTCTGATGGCTCCTTCCAGCAGGATAATGCACCATGTCACAGAGCTCAAATCATCTCACCACTGGTTATTATGTCAATATGGACCAGAATCTGTTTCCAGCACCTTGTTGAATCTATGCCACGAAGAATGAAGGCAGCTCTGAAGGCAAAAGGGGGTCCAACCCGGTACTAGCAAGGTGTACCTAATAAAGTGGCCAGTGAGTGTATATATAAATGTATATATAGGAGCTGGTTTACCTGCCCAAGGATTTGTATTTCTGCCTATACAGTTCTAATATTTACACAGCTCTGCCACTCAGGACAGCCTTGACTGGGAGGGCAGGAGACCTGATTTTTCTAGACTGAAATTCAGTAACACTGGTGGATTTTGTTCCTTCTCCAGCCTTTGACTGGACAGTGAAAGGAGAAGCAGCAGACTGATAAGTTCTTCTCTTTGTTACTCTGCTCTCTCCTCTTATTAGCATGCTCTTGCATTTCAGCACAACTAATTGGCTCCTTGAGCTTCTTTTCCCTATCCCAGTCTGAGCTTTGCAGTACAGGGACTGGAAGTGGTTGATGATACCAAGTTAAACACATTTCATTAAGAATGAGCCAAACA
The DNA here is from genome assembly GCA_028564925.1 of Lithobates sylvaticus. Classification (NCBI taxonomy): domain Eukaryota; kingdom Metazoa; phylum Chordata; class Amphibia; order Anura; family Ranidae; genus Lithobates; species Lithobates sylvaticus. Next base: position 42,739,931 of record CM053028.1, on the reverse strand, counting down.
GCCCTGGGTTTGGTTTGATTACAGTCTGAGCCATGGTCATACCATGGTTGTGTGGTGGTTGAGGCGCAACCCCATAGACTTGCATAGGTTCCATTTGGGGGCGGTAGCATATCACCACGGCCGCAGCATGTGTACAAGTGGAAGATTAGCACATGGCTCAACCGCCTGGTTTTTACTGCACAGCTGCAACCCTTTGTTGGGCTCACTCATTAGACTTTATACACATGGTTAGCCCTTTTTAACTGAAACCTTGTCTCAGATAGGGATACTATATCAAACCACGACAGCTAGGGTATGAGTCAATGGGTTGTTATCAAATCAAATAGTTCTAGGAAATGGTACGAGACAGGGTGTCTTTCGCCTATCCTGTAGATTTCGGCAATGGAACATCTAGCCAATGCTATTAGAAAGGACCCCTTGATGCAAGCTAGACATGTACAATTCGTTTTTTTTTTTTTTTTCGTTTTTTTTTCGTTATTTTCGTTCGTTCGTTTTGGTACGAATGAACGAACGATTCGCTAAAAATTTTAACGAATAACGAATCGTTCGAATCGAATGAATCCGAAAATAACGAAAATCCAAAAAAAACTAACTAGAAACAACGAATGTACGAATGAAAAATCCGAAAAACAAAAACAGAAGCAACGAAAATGAACAAAAAAATAACGTAACTTTTTTTTTGTTGAATTGGTAATTTTTTGTGTCCCTTACAATGGTGCTGCTTAACGTGCTTCAAATAGATTGAACGAAAAAATCCGTACATTCGTAACTTTTTTTTTTTTTTTTTTTCGATTCGTAATTTTCCGTGTCTCTTACAATGGCGCTGCTTAACGTGCTTTGAATGGATTGAATGAAAAAATTCGTACATTCGTAACTTTTTTTTCGATTTGTAATTTTCCGTGTCTCTTAAAATGTAATAATAGCATACACATTACATAAAATTATGAATTATGCTCCGATTACAAATCTACGAATGTTAGGAATGTACGAATAACTTCGAATGCGTCCGAATTTCAAATAAACTAATTAACGAAAATTAAACTAACAGAAAAACGAATCAAGGAAAAAATAACTCTTACGAATGTACGAATCGTTACGAACACCGACGACTTACGAATGTACGAATCGTTACGAATCAGCGGAAACGAAAAAAAACGAAACGAAAATAAACTAATTTTTTTCCCAAACAAAATAAACAAAACGAAAATAAACACATTTTTTTGTTGTGCACATGTCTAATGGAAGCCATTGAGATAGGTAATATGGAATGTAAAATGTGCCTCTTTGCGGACGACCTGTTGTTGCTTGTTTCAAACCCTCACATTACTTTTGCAGCATTGTTAAAATAATTCAATGACTTCTCTATGGTCAGTAACTTTAACCACTTCAGCCCCGGGCGATTTTACCCCCTTCCTTACCAGAGCACTTTTTGCAATTTGGCACTGCGTCGCTTTAACTGACAATTGCGCGGTCATGCGACGTTGCACCCAAACAAAATTTACGTCTTTTTTTTCCCACAAATAGAGCTTTTGGTGGTATTTGATCACCTCTGCGGTTTTTATTTTTTGCGCTATAAACAAGAAGAGCGACAATTTTGAAAAAAAAAACACAATATTTTTTACTTTTTGCTATAATAAATATCCCATTTTTAAAAAAAATATATACATTTTTCCTCAGTTTAGGCCGATACGTATTCTTCTACATATTTTTGGTAAAAAAAATCGCAATAAGCGTATATAGATTGGTTTGCGCAAAAGTTATAGCGTCTACAAAATAGGGGATAGATTTATTGCACTTTTTTTTTTTACTAGCAATTACTAGCAATTTTTTCGTGACTGTGACATTACGGCGGACACTTCGGAAAACTGACACATTTTTGGGACCATTCACATTTACACAGCTATAAGCGTTGCTATAAAATTGCACTGATTACTGTGTAAATGTGACTGGCAGGGAAGGGGTTAACACTAGGGGGCACTGCAGGGGTTAATATGTTCCCTATGTGAGTGATTCTAACTGTGGGGGAGGGGACTCACAAGGGGGGGAGACCGATCGGTGTTCCTCTGTATCCACCTTGTGGGCGTCATATGACAATACGTGGATATTGAAGCGGTTAAGGTGAATATACATCAAACGGAGGCATTGGATGAATCCTTAGTGTAGTGGTTCTCACCTCCTGTCCTCAGGACCCACTAACAGGCCAGATTTTAAGTATTACCTTGGGGAGATGCAGACCAGAGTACTGCAATCACTGAGCAGCAAATGATATCACCTGTGATTTATTTCAGTTATCTTGCAAACCTGGCCTGTTAGTGGGTCCCGAGGACAGGAGTTGAGAACCACTGCCTTAGTGGAAGGCGAGGTAAACGTCCTAAGGAAAGATTTCACATTTTGTTGGCAAGAGAAAACCTTGGTGTCTATCTGGCTAATCTGCAGGGGGATTTGTAGATGATAAACTACCAGCCACTAATTACTTTAATGCAACAGAAATTAAAACAGTGGTCGAGACTACAGCATTCTTGGTTTGGTAGAGTGGCATTGTTCAAAATGGATATTCTTCCAAGATTTTTGTACATATACTATATTACCAAAAGTATTGGAAAGCCTGCCTTTACATGTACATGAACTTTAATGCCACCTCAGTCTTAGTCCGTAGGGTTCAATATTGAGTTGGCCCACCCTTTGCAGCTATAACAGCTTCAACTCTTCTGGGAAGGCTGTCCACAAGGTTTAGGAGTGTGTCTATGGGAATGTTTGACCATTCTTCTAGAAGAGCATTTGTGAGATCAGGCACTGATGTGGAGGAAAAGGCCTGGATCACAGTCTCTGCTCTAATTCATGCCAGAGGTGTTCTATAGGGTTGAGGTCAGGACTCCGTGCAGGCCAGTCAAGTTCCTCTACCCAAAACTCGCTCATCCCTGTCTTTATGGACCTTGCTTTGTGAACTGGTCCAAATCATTTGGTGGAGGGGGGTATAATGGTGTAGAGTTGTTTTTCAGGGGTTGGGCTTAGCCCCTTAGTTCCAGTGAAGGGAACTCTTAAGGCGTCAGCATACCAAGAAATTTTGGACAATTTCATGCTTCCAACTTTGTGGGAACAGTTTGGGGATGGCCCCTTCCTGTTGCAACATGATTAAGCACCAGTGCACAAAGCAAGGTCCATAAAGACATGGATGAGCGAGTTCGGGGTGTATATTTTGCATCAATAAGCAATAGGCCCAGATAGAAGACCAGATGTCCCCACTCCCCCCCCCCCCCTCTCTCTGCCACAAATACCCCCTAAAAAAGTCAGAAAACAACTGACTTACCCTTTTATTATCACCACTTATTAAAATTTGGGATAATTTAATTAAAACTATAACTATTTTGACATGCAAACGTCGAATGACCCTGGTTTTGGGTAACCCAGATTTTCCTCCAGTACAGCTTAGGCAGGGACTGTTTAAGTGGACCTCTTTCACATTTAAGTCCCTAAGGGAAATACTGGAGGGTTCAGAACAAGTGCATGGAAATTAGCTGGAGTATTTCCAATTTAGGGATTTTTATAAGAACTTATTAAAAAAAGGGAGAAAAACATTGACCTCTAATGCCCTGTACACACGACCTGACTTTCAGGCAGAAAAGGTCAGACGGAATCATTCTGTCGGACATTCCGATTGTGTGTGGGCTTCATCTGACTTTTTCTTGCTAAAATTCTGATGGACCTAGAAATAGAACATGTTTTAAATATTTCTGCCGGGACCAGTTCCTATCGCGAAAACCACTCGTCTGTGTGCTGTTCCGACGGACCAAAAATGACGCAAGGGCAGCTATTGGCTACTGGCTATTGAACTTCCTTTTTCTAGTCCCGTCATACGTTATCGCGTTCTAAACAATCAGACTTTGGTGTGATCGCGTGTAGGCAAGTCCATTTCAGCGGAACTCCGTCGAAAAGTCCTTCCGAGTTCAGTCCGACGAGAAGTCCACTCGTGTGTACGCTGCATTACACCTATTGAACTGTTATTCTAAAGCCTCATACACACGATCGGACCGTGGACCAACTTTCCTGTGGATTTTTGTCCAAAGGGTTTTGGCCCCAAGTTGGAATTGCATACACACGGCAGGACTTTTTTCAGCCAACTTTCACCAAATCACTTGGTTTTTCTGCTCTTTACCGCCACCTTTGGTCAACTTCTGTATTGTTGTCTGATCTTTTGCATTGGTTCTGCATTGGTTTGTACAAAAGTCCGTTGGTTTTGTGTACACACGGTCGGACTTTGGTCCATCAGACTTTTGTTGGCAGAAAGTTGGTCCGTTCGCACAGCCAACAAAAGTCCGATAAAACCTGGAAAAAGTTGGTCCGATGGAGCGTACACACGGTCGGATGTTGGTCCAAAACAGCTAATTTGCATGTTGGTTGTCAAAAAGTCCGATCGTGTGTATGGGCCTTTAAGGCCCGTACACACGATCTGACTTTTTTGACAACCAACATGCAAATTAGCTGTTTTGGACCAACATCCGACCGTGTGTACGCTCCATCGGACCAACTTTTTCCAGGTTTCATCGGACTTTTGTTGGCTGTGCGAACGGACCAACTTTCTGCCAACAAAAGTCCGATGGACCAAAGTCCGACCATGTGTACACAAAACCAACAGACTTTTGTACAAACCAATGCAGAACCAATGTAAAAGATCAGACAACAATACAGAAGTTGACCAAAGGTGGCGGTAAAGAGCAGAAAAACCAAGTGATTTGGTGAAAGTTGGCTGAAAAAGTCCTGCCGTGTGTATGCAATACCAACTTGTGGGCCAACGCCCTTTGGACAAAAATCCACAGGAAAGTTGGTCCACGGTCCGATCGTGTGTATGAGGCTTTAGGGTTGCAGGCTCCTTCCCACCCAATTTCAACCATTTATGCTCTACTGCTGTTTGCCTCAACCCCAATAGTACCATACTGTATAGCTGAGTGGGAAAGGGAATTGGGGAGTACAATCTCACAGGAAGACACCACAAAAGCATTTAAATGGATGCATAAAATGCCCTCAGTTAGTAAATTACAAGAAAAAAAACTTTACACTAATATCAAGATGGTATCAATATCCAGTTAGGCTGCACAGAATATTTCCTCAAAAGTCAAATATCTGCTGAAGGTGTCAAATACATCTGGGCACATTGCTCCATTTGTGGTGGACGTCCATGAATTGCACCCTTTTGGACAACTAAATTTGATGTTTATAAATTTATAACAAATAGAGAAGTTGCTTGTACACCGCAGATAGCATTGCTGTTGATCCTTCTGGGCTCTGCTGGGGAGATCAAGGAAGGACTCCTACGCTTTTGTTTGTTGGCTGCAAAGGCTGTAATGCCAAGATTTTGGAGATCTCCTGACCCCCCCCCCCCCCGGGAATGGTAGAGTGGGTAGAGGAAACGCAATATTTGCAGAGAATGGAAAAAGTGACTGCAATGATAAATGACAATTGCGAGAGATTTCTCACAGTATGATCCTCATGGAAATCTTTCTGTGCATCCTTGAAGTTGAGGGAGTTGATGGAAGTGGGTTACATTGTAAATTAGTTAAGTGGGGCGTGGAGGCACGTTTGGAGATGATGGGAGACATAGGAGAGAGAATTATATTGTCTCTTTCATTTTGTTTTGGCCTTTTTTTTTAATTATTCCCCCAGTGGCTGGGGGTTGGGTTTATGGAGGAGGAGATATTTCAAGAATACTACATTCAATAATGTAGATTGTGGTATATTTATTCAGGAATAGAGAGACACGTAATTGAAGACTATGTGAAAGACTGTGTTTGTGTTAATATTGATGCAAAATTTAAATTATAATGACAAGAAAAAAGAAAAAAAGACTTTGTACGCGTGAATGTTCAACTCTGGATCCTCTTCTCATGGAGTATCTATCTGTCGTAGACAGCAGCCTCACCGGAGCAACTGTGCCCTATGTCATTTTGGTTCACCTACTAATACTGTAAGTTGAATCCAGTGCCTTGTTTGCATTTTTTTAACAATAAAAACCCATCAGAGGTTCTCACCCCACTCTACAAAAAGAAATTAAAAAAATGTACTCTTTAGATATACTTTAACCCCTCCGCGCCTAAGGGTAAAACAAATCCTAATGTCTAAACCCAATTTTGCAACTTTGACATGTGTTAGCAAAACCATACATATCATCACAACTACTTTGTGCATGCAGGTGAATTATACTTTGTTTTTTTCAAGACAAATTGGGCTTTCATTTGGTGGTAAATGGTAATGGATATCTCCTGATTTTTTTTATTATTATTATTATAATTATAATGAAAACTGGCCCAAAATAGTAGAAAAAAATAAAAAATAAATGAAATTTAACTGTATAATTCTTGCAACTACTATAACCTACCACCAAAGAACAAACCAAAATCATTTCTCCTGCTCCTGACGATTGCAGCGATACCGAATATGTGTATGTTAGTTGTTGTTTGTACCTGTAGTACAGCCCAGAAACAATAGTACACATTTAGATTTTTTTTTTTTATCCTGCCTTTAACACACTGACTGATACTAATTTAGAAAGAAAAAAAAATCCTGTTTAAAAATACTGACCCTGACCTTTGACGCTAACCCAAACATTAACCCTAGGGCTGACCCAGATTAAACCTTGATCTAGGTATTTTTTTTCCTTTTTTTAATTATTATTATTTTGTTTTATTTTTTTCTACACTATTTTTTCTATTTCTGCAAGCACAGAGAAAGATACAGTGTATCTGTCTAGTCCATTCACAGAGACAGAAAACACGGGAGAGGGCTTCACAGTGACTAATCTTTGTGATAGCCAATCAGAGGCTACCACATCGATTAGGTGGCCCGGAAACGGATGTTCCGGGTCCGGATTATTAGAACGGGGGCTTTTGGTTAGACCCCTGTCTCTATGCGGGGAGTACGTCATGGGGTGCTCCCAGCACAGAGAGAGATATGCAAATATGCGGCCCCATGAAAAAAAGCTCAGGCCAGAGGGGCCGCATATTTGCGTACGGTCGGTGTGAAGGGGTTAAGATAAAACATTTTAATCAGCTTGACCAACAACTATGATAATATTTCCTTTTTAGTAAGTGGTCCTTAAGATCCCGGCCAGCTGGAAGACATCACCGGTGAACCGCTGACTTAGCAGGACTGTGGTCCATTGTTACAATTCTTACATTAGAAAGCCGTGTTAAGATAGGTGCAGATGGAGCTGCAGATACCTTCCATTGCTGCTACATACGGCGAAGCCGCCCGCTGAATCTTATAGATCTTGGTGTCAATGCCTACTGAAACTCCCATACATCAAGTCAACTATTTCAATCCCAGCGAGATTATAATTCATTCCATTCAGCATCTTACAAGTATTCCAGATCTCATTTAGATTTCAGTATCAGAAATTGAGGCGAGCCCAGATGTTATTATATCTGGCGTTTCAGAAAATCCTCCCTGTACTGATAATGCTGGAAATAATACAAGATACAACTGCATTAGCATGGAGTGTGCTGCAATATCTGGGGACTTAGTGGAACATGACGTGCAATGGGAGGAGGGGATACATTTAGTGTTTTGGCTTAAAGAATACCTGCATTTTTTTAAGAGAAACTATCATAGCTTAATTTTATTTATTTAGTTAGTTGTTTTTTTAAGTTTATATGTTTTACGTATAAATGACTGTTTGCTGTCTTCATATAAACAAGATTTTTAACAAAATTCCAGCCAAATATGTCTTAATTACCATTTAATCTTGTTATGCATTCAGTCAAAACACATTGGGGGTTATTTACTAAAGGCAAATCCACTTTGCACTGCAAGTGCACTTGGAAGTAAAGTCGCTGTAGATCTGAGGGGGATATGCAAGGAAAATCAAAAAAAGCATTTTAGCTTGCACATGATTGGATGATAAAATCAGCAGAGCTTCCACTCATTTCAGATCTACCCCTTAGATTTAGAGTGACTGCACTTCCAAGTGCACTTGCAGTGCAAAGTGGAGTTACCTTTCGTAAATAACCCCCATTATGTACATATTTACAGACCACTTTGACCTACAGGTAAGCCTAGATTAAGGCTTACCTGTAGGTACAAGAAATATCTCCCAAACCTAAAAGGTTTAGAAGATATTTACAGAAATAGTGGCACCGCTGTCTACGGTGCATGCGTGCCGTAGACAACGGCGCAGGCGCACTGGGCACGCCACAAGTGAAGGCAAACATGCCGTCACGGCTCCCGCGCGCATGCGCCAGAGTGACGTCATTGCTGCTCCGGCCACTCACAGCACCGGAGCAGCGATACCCAGAAGGAATATGGACTCTTCGTGCAACAGGGGACAGCGGTGACATCGCTGTCTCTTGTGTCAGGTAAGTGACACATAATGGGCTACTATGTGATGCATAGTAGTCTCTTATGCTTTACCCTTGCAGGGAAACAAAGAGGAAGTTAACCCATCAGGGATTACTTCCTCTTTAATATTGATATTAGCCTCTTCTATGACACAGTGCTATAGTGCTCTGGGAGTCCTTTGTCATATATGGAGGGTGTGGGGAATACATACCTCTTGACATTTTCAAAATGTTGTCATGTTACAACCAAAAACGTAAATGTATTTTATTGGGATTTTATGTCATAGACCATCACAAAGTGGCACATAATTGTGAAGTGGAAGAAAAATGATAAATGGTTTTCAATTTGTTTTTACAAATAAATATGTGAAAAGTGTGGCGTGCATTTTTATTTACCCCCCCCCCCCCTTCTATGATACCCCTAACTAAAATCTAGTGGAACCATTTGCCTTTAGAAGTCACCTAATTAGTAAATAGAGTCCACATGTGTGTATTTTAATCTCAGTATAAATACAGAAGTTTAAAGCGGGGATAGATTATAAAAAAATATCTCAATCGTTGAACAACTCACGGAACACTCTTCAATCCATCATCCTACCAAGACATGGCCGTCCACCTAAACTGACAGGCCAGGCAAGGAGAGCATTAATCATAGAAGCAACCAAGAAGCCCATGGTTACTCTGGAGGAGCTGCAGAGATCCACAGCCCAGGTGGGAGAATCTGTCCACAGGACAACTATTAGTCATGCTCTCCACAAATCTGGCCCCTATGGAAGAGTGTCAAGAAGAAAGCCATTGTTGAAAGAAAGCCAAAAGAAGTCCCGTTTACAGTTTGCGAGACGCCACGTGGGGGACACAGCAAACATGTTGAAGTAGGTGCTCTGGTCAGATGAGACCAAAAATTTTACTTTTTGGCCTAAAAGCAAAACGCTCTGTGTGGCGGAAAACTAACACTGCACATCACCCTAAACACCATCCCCACCGTGAAACATGGTGGTGGCAGCATCATGTTGTGGGGATGCTTTTCTTCAGCAGGGACAGGGAAGCTGGTCAGAGTTGATGGGAAGGTGGATGAAGCCAAATACAGGGCAATCTTAAAAGAAAACCTGTTAGAGTCTGCAAAAGACTTGAGACTGGGGTGGAGGTTCACCTTCCAGCAGGACAATGACCCTAAACATACAGCCAGAGCTACAATGGAATGGTTTAGATCAAAGTATATTCATGTGTTAGAATGGCCCAGTCAAAGTCCAGACCTAAATCCAACTGAGAATCTGTGGCAAGGCTTAAAAATTGCTCTCCATCAAATCTGACAGAGCTTGAGCTATTTTACAAAGAATGGGCAAAAATGTCACTCTCTAGATGTGCAAAGCTGGTAGAGACATCCCCAAAAAGACTTGCAGCTGTAATTGCAGTGAAAGGAGGTTCTAAGTATTGACTCAGGGGGTCGAATACAAATGCACCCCACATTTCTCACATATTTATTTGTAAAAAAAAATTGAAAACCATTTATCATTTTCCTTTCACTTCACAATTATGTGCCACTTTGTGTTGGTCTATAACATAAAATCCCAATAAATTACATTTACGTTTTTGGTTGTAACATCACAAAACGTGGAACATTTCAAGGGGTATGAATATTTTTTCAAGGCACTGTACCGATACTTTTTTTTTAGTACTTGTGAATACCAATTACTGTTTTGTTTATACTTCAGCTGTCAGCAATGGTACAGAGCATCATTATTACACAGTAAACAAAGTAAGTATTTACAAATTAAATACATTTATTTAAATTTTTTTATGCTTTTTCAATGTGAAACGTGTAAATATATTTTAGAGGTGTAAAAATATTAAAGTGGGGTGCCCCTTAAAAAAAAAAATGTAAAAGTCAGCAGCTACAAATACTGTAGCTGCTGACTTTTAAAGCGGGATTCCGCCGAAATATGTTTTATTTTTTTTTCCGTTCAGTGAAAAAAATATAGACATACATAACATGTAACTTGCCTGCTGCAGTTCTTCTCCCCGCCGATCGCCGATTCCGTCCGTTTGGATAACTTATAAAATAGCTTGATGGACGATCCCATATTGCTTGTGGGCATTAGAAACCCACAAGCATTTACTTCCGGGATGCGGTGAATGCTGCACTCCCAGCATTCACCGCTCGATCCCGCGCATGCTCAGTTCGCTCAGCGTGCAGCGTGTATGGCAATGAATGGCAAATCCAGCAGCCTGCCCATTGCTAAAATGGCGATTTTGTACACGCCCTCGTCATGTGAACGTTGTCTTACGGCCGAAATCTCTCAAGATTTCGCGCTGACGGCATCCCCCGTGGCTTCATGGGAAGAATGCAAAACATGCAATGCAAAACATTTCATGCAATGCAAAACATTTCCCAGCATTTACTTCCGGGATGCGGTGAATGCTGCACTCCCAGCATTCACTGCTCGATCCCGCGCATGCTCAGTTCGCTCAGCGTGCAGCGTGTATGGCAATGAATGGCAAATCCAGCAGCCTGCCCATTGCTAAAATGGCGATTTTGTACACGCCCTCGTCACGTGACCGTTGTCTTACGGCCGAAATCTCTCAAGATTTCGTGCTGACGGCGTCCCCCGTGGCTTCATGGGAAGAATGCAAAACATTTCCCAGGGGTCTTTGCGGAGCCGGGGGACAGCCGAAACCACGCCTACTCCCACGGGAGGACAGACCGGAAGTCATTCTAATGCCGCGTACACACGAAGGGACTATCCCGCGGGATTATCCGCTGGACCGAAGTCGAGCGGATAATCCCCTCGTGTGTGGGCGCCGGCGGACTTTTTTTGGCCAAAGTACGGCGGACTAAAGTTTTAAGTTTTGTTTTAAAATTATCCGCTGGACTTGGCAGTCCAGCGGACAATCCGGCCGTCTGTAGTATGGTCCGGCGGACCAAAAAGGACGCATGCTCAGTAGCAAGTATTTTTTCTAGTATTTTTCGTTTTCTAGTCCCGTCGTACGTGCTGTACGTCATCGCGTGAACCGTCGGACTTTTTGCGTGATCGTGTGTGGTCAAGTCCGTTCGCTTTTTAGTCCAGCGTACCCAGCTGGAAAGTCCAGCGGATTGTCCGCTGGACTTAGGTCCGCCGGGAAAAGTCCCTTCGTGTGTACGCGGCCTTAGAATGACTACAGCAAGGTAAGTAAGCCTTTTTTTTTTTTAATGCTCATTTGGGGATCTGTATTCAGAACAGTTTTAAAAAAGATGAATGTGTATTTGTGAGTACCAAACCGCTTTAATAATTGGACACTTACCTGTCCCAGGGTCCAGCGATGCGGGGGATCGAAGCCCCGCTTGTTCCCTGCTCCGCTCGTCGGCGCCGGCATTCTTACTGTGGGCACCCAGCTGTGGCTTCACAGCCGGGCACCCACTGCGCATGCGGCCGTGCAGTCATCTGGGACCTGTCACGTGTCCCAGATGACTGACTGCGCCAAGGGGAAGTGATGTCACCAGCCCGGGCACTGAAGGAGGCAGACTACGAGGGACCCCCTAGCAACAGGCATTTAGGTGAGTAAACATTTTTTTTTTTTCCAATTAATTTATTTTTTATTTTTTGGGGAATTTGAAGCTATTTTTTTTTTTCTTTGGTGGAAACACCACTTTAATGAACAATGCAAACAAAAAAGTTTTAATTAAGAGGGGGTGCTGATGAATATTGAGCCTTGCCCAGAAAAAAATTGAGTTAGGAAGCTGTAAATTGCAGGGCGTACTGGACAATTTGTCTATATTCAATGGTGCAAAAAACAACTTTCTATGATTTTAACTTATCTTTCTTTATCAGGTCCAAAGTAAACATGGCAGCACCTCCAGAAAAATTCAATGTGGAAGAGCATAGGATCATAATCAATTTCCTGTTTCTCCAAGGGAAAGGTACGAAGCAGATCCATGATAAATATGTCAAAAAATTTGGGTGATAGTGGCCCTTTATATGCAACAGTTAAATGTTGGGTTGTCAATTTTTAAACTGGCCATTTCGGTGTTGAAAGTGAGAAACCCAGTGGAAGGCCTGTTTCTGTCTCTGTGCCTGCAAATGTGAAATCCATCCGTGACATGCAGGGGCGTAACTAGAAATCACAGGGCCCCATAGCAAAATGTTGTTTGGGCACCCCCCCCCCCAAAAAAAAAAAAATTGAACTGTGCAAAAGAGATGACAGTCTGACTCCCACTCCCTACCTCTTGTTCAGACTCCAGAGCCTCCTCATGTGCCGAAAACGATGTCCCTTCACAGGTGCGCTCGAGCGTTCTGCCAGCCAGCGGAGTGCTTCCTTACATCTCAGGTGTCCCCAGCCAGCAGAGTGCCTCCTTACATCTCAGGTCCCCAGCCAGCAGAGTGCCTCCTTACATCTCAGGTCCCCAGCCAGCAGAGTGCCTCCTTACATCTCAGGTCCCCAGCCAGCAGAGTGCCTCCTTACATCTCAGGTCCCTAGCCAGCGGAGTGCCTCCTTACATCTCAGGTCCCCAGCCAGCGGAGTGCCTCCTTACATCTCAGGTCCCCAGCCAGCGGAGTGCCTCCTTACATCTCAGGTGTCCCCAGCCAGCGGAGTGCCTCCTTACATCTCAGGTGTCCCCAGCCAGCGGAGTGCCTCCTTACATCTCAGGTCCCCAGCCAGCAGAGTGCCTCCTTACATCTCAGGTCCCCAGCCAGCAGAGTGCCTCCTTACATCTCAGGTCCCCAGCCAGCGGAGTGCCTCCTTACATCTCAGGTCCCCAGCCAGCAGAGTGCCTCCTTACATCTCAGGTCCCCAGCCAGCAGAGTGCCTCCTTACATCTCAGGTCCCCAGCCAGCGGAGTGCCTCCTTACATCTCAGGTCCCCAGCCAGCAGAGTGCCTCCTTACATCTCAGGTCCCTAGCCAGCGGAGTGCCTCCTTACATCTCAGGTCCCCAGCCAGCGGAGTGCCTCCTTACATCTCAGGTCCCCAGCCAGCGGAGTGCCTCCTTACATCTCAGGTGTCCCCAGCCAGCAGAGTGCCTCCTTACATCTCAGGTCCCCAGCCAGCGGAGTGCCTCCTTACATCTCAGGTGTCCCCAGCCAGCGGAGTGCCTCCTTACATCTCAGGTGTCCCCAGCCAGCGGAGTGCCTCCTTACATCTCAGGTGTCCCCAGCCAGCGGAGTGCCTCCTTACATCTCAGGTGTCCCCAGTCAGCGGAGTGCCTCCTTACATCTCAGGTGGCCCCAGGCAGCGGAGTGCCTCCTTACATTTCAGGTGGCCCCAGGCAGCGGAGTGCCTCCTTACATTTCAGGTGCCCCCCCCCCCCCCCCCATTGGAGCCCTTCTATATCCCAACAGCACAGCAGTGTCTCCCAGGGGGGAACAAAATAGAGGCGGGCCAGCCGGCTACAATAGAAATTGAGCTGTGGCACCGCCCACTCCCCACCCCTTTCAACAGCAGGTCACAGATGACAGACAGACCGGGGCGGGGGTGGGCGGCGCCACAGCTCTATTTCTAATGTAGCAACTGGGCAGGCTCTCTGTCTAACTCGTCTGGTCTTCGGGAAAATGGCGGCCGGCGGAGACAATATCTCCGCCGGCCGCGGACCTCTAGCGGCGGTAGCGGCGGCGGCGGCAGGGAAAAAGTAAACGTTTATTGTCAACTAGGATGGGGCCCTACTTGGCTGCGGGCCCCATAGCAAATGCGTGGGTCGCTATGGCGGTAGTTCCGCAACTGGTGACATGATCATGGAGGACCGCCAAATATTAGCCAAAAGAATTGCTACATATTTGGGAATATCACGTGAGAGAGTTGGTGCCATTATACACAATGACTTGGAAATGAGAAAGCTTGCAGCAAAGTGGATCTCAAAACTTTTGACAACCGAACAAAAGAGGAAACATGTGGAGACATTGGTGGCTGTTTTGGAACATTTTGCAAGAGACTAGTTTGATTTCCTGGACAAACTGGTGATGAGACATGGATCTACTGTTATGATCCTGAGACAAAGGAACAGTCTAAGGAATGGAGGCACAGTGGTTCCCCCAGGCCAAAGAAGTTCTGTGTGCAAAGGTCAGTGCAGAAGCAAATGGCAACAGTTTTTTGGGATAAGAAGGGAGTTCTACTGGTGGACTACCTCCAAAAGGGTTCAACCATCAATGCAACATATGACTGTGCTTTATTGATGAAGTTGAGGCAAAATATCAACGAAAACATTGAGGAAAGCTCTCTAAAGGTGTCATCCTGTTGCATGACAATGCCTCGTCACACACTGCAGGTGAAACAATAGCAAAACTGACCTCCTTGGGCTTTCAAGTGATGCCCCATCCACCCAATTCACCCGACCTGGCTCCTTCTGACTATCATCTGTTCCCCAATCTCAAAAAACATCTAAAAGAGTGTTCTGAAGGTAACTAATGCTGCAAATGAGTGGTTACACCAACAGTCGGAAGTTGCAGGGACTTAAGAAGCTGCAGGACAGATGCCGCAAATGCATTGACTTTCTATATGTAGGTATATATATATATATATATATATATATATATATATATATATATATATATATATATATATATAAATATGTAGAATAGTATGGCAGTTACAGCTTGCTAGCTCAGCTAGCTGAGTAAGGCTCAATACTTATCAGTACCCCCTCGTATTAAAAGTTTATAAAAATAGAAGTGAAAGCAAAATAATAATTAAATGGAGAAGGAGAATAAGGAGTTAATTAAGGCTGATTAGAGTAATGAGAGCTGATTTAATAAAAAATAAAAAAACATTAAACAGGTTGTTTTCAACTGACTTCATCTGCAGATCAAAGTTGATCTGTAGATGAATAAACAGAAAGATACAAAAATAATGTTTCTTTTTATCTTTCTGTTTCAGCTGCTGAGCAATGTTGTTGATAAACATTGCCTGGATACTTTTTTTTTTTTTTTTTGACAGCTCCAATTGCTGGGACTTAATTTACATTTCAGCTGTCAATAGGGGATCCCCACTGACGGCTGAATGAGTCATCGGTTGTTAAGGACATGGCAGCCCCGCTCCTTAGCAAACGATAATTGTCTGCTTTTATTTTTTTTTACATTTCAGCTGTCAGTGGGGGAATCCCACTGACAGCTGAAAGAACAGAGCCTGAAAGTATTAGTTTTTAGACATGGGAACCATCAAAAAATTAGTTCAGTTTCGTGCCTTTTCGATTCGTAAAAAAAAAAATTTGTAATTCGTGTACAAATTCCGCTCGAATTCGTACGAAATACGAATTTCGTACGAATCGTTAAAAAAAAATTTGAATCGTTACGAATCGTTACGAATCGTTAATAATCACTCGCGGCTAATGCATTGCCGTTTCCCGTAACACATAGAATAATTCGAATCCAACTACCAAATATCGAATTTCAACTAATACGAAGGAAATTATTATAGCGGATATAACTAATGATTCGAATGAATTCGAATGATTTGAATGAATTTGAATGATTTGAATGACAAAGTGTCATTTTTGCAGGAAAAAAAGCTATTTAAAATCACTCTAATGAATTGTCGGCTCCGTAACACAGAGAACAGTCATTCATTGATAAAAAAAAGCGTGGGGGTCCCCCCAAATTCAATTACCAGGCCCTTCAGGTCTGCTATGGATATTAAGGGGAACCACAGCCAAACAAAAAAAAAAATGGCGTGGGGTCCCCCTTAAATATCCATTCCAGACCCTTAAGGTCTGTGATGAATTTTAAGGGGAACCCTGGCCAAAAAAAAATGGCGTGGGGTCCCCCTCAAAATCCATACCAGACCCTTTATCCGAGCACGCAACCTGGCAGGCCGCAGGAAAAGAGGGGGGGACGAGAGCGCCCCCCCTCCTCCTGAACCGTAACAGGCCACATGCCCTCAACATTGGGAGGGTGCATTGGGGTCCCCCCCAAAGCACCTTGTCCCCATGTTGATGAGGACAAGGGCCTCGTCCCCACAACCCTGGCCATTGGTTGTGGGGGTCTGCGGGCGGGGGGCTTATCGGAATCTGGAAGCCCCCTTTAACAAGGGGACCCCCAGATCCCGCCCCCCCTGTGTGAAATGGTAAGGGGGTACAAAAGTACCCCTGCCACTTCACCAAAAAAGTGACAAAAATGGTAAAATTGACAGGAGACGGTCTTTGACAATTCCTTTATTAAAATCTTCTTTCTTCTTTCTTCTGGTCTTCCTTCTTCCTTTCTTTATCCTTCGGTTTCTTCATCTTCTCCTTCCGGCATCTTCTTCAGTCTTCTTCTTCCTCCGATCCGCTTCTTCTTGCTCCGGTCTTCGCGTCCTTCTTGTCTGGCATCTTCTTCCATGGCGTCGGCGTCTCTTCTCGGGCCGCTCCTCACAATGGGAGGCTCCCGCTGTGTGAGGCTTCGCTGCGTCTGACAGGTCTTTTATAACCTCATGACGTCACCGTGTGTCAAAGGGGGCGGGGTCACCAGGTGGCCCTGCCCTCCGTTATAAAAGACCTGTCAGACGCAGCGAGGCCTCACACAGCGGGAGCCTCCCATTGCGAGGAGGGTCTGGTATGGATATTTAGGGGGACCCCTACGTCATTTTTTTTTTAAATTTGAAGTGGGGGTTCCCCTTAATATCCATAGCAGACCTGAAAGGCCTGGTTATTGAATTCGTATTCGAAAAAATTCATACTACGGATTCGTAAATTCGTACGAATTTCGAAAAATTAAAACTAATCGCACATGTCTATTAGTTTCAGGTATGGGAGCATTTGCACGAGTACTGATAGTACTGATAATGCTTAGTATCGGCACTGATACCGGTATCAGTATTAGGGTAGGGTTGAGTGCCAATTTTTTTTATAGTATGCTATACACTACTGGATGGTGATATTTATTACCAGCACCCCATTCCTGAGTACCAGCGGGACTATATATCCTTTTTTTTCTGCTTAAAGTGGCACAACAAGTATTAGCACTTCATTGGTCTGAGATGCTGCTCAGAGATTACATAATCATGTAAATCCATGTTGCCCGCACAGTTCCATTGGACACCAGGATTTTGTTCAAACCTTGGGAAGGTTCCACCATAACAGGTAGAGTTAGGAGCAGGGGCATACATACAGGGGCGGCAATTGTGACCAAGCCCCATGCTCCAGGGGGGCCCATGCGGCCCCCTGTACACCATGGACAGGAGGGGTAGCAGGGGCAACATATAGAGGAACTGATCCCCTCCATTTTTCTACTGCAGCCTTTCAGGATCTGCAGGAGGAAAACGGAGGGGATCGGTTCCTTTACATGATGCCCCCCCTTTCCACCTCCTGCTGTGATCAGGCTCCTGGACCCTTCCCTCTCCTGCCAGCTGCTGTGGGGGATGCTTTCAGGACGGAGAGCGGAGAAGGGGGCCAATAAATGTGTAATTTACAGGCCCCTTATCTGAATGAATAGTCAGTGAACCGTACTGATCATGCCCATTCATAACTGAAACATAGTACAGGGGGTCCCCGACTTACGAACGCCCGACCTACGAACATCCCCTACTTATGAACCGGGTGCTGCAGGGACCCTCCACCATTTTCCGCCGTCCTCCGGCCGTTCTGCACATGCGCGGCCAGACGGAGCCTCGGAAAATGACGGCAAACTTCGGAAATGTCCGTAATTTGCCGCGCATGCGCAGAACGCCATTAGACGGAACATCGGAAATGTCCGTAATTGTCCGTAATTGTCGGTCTGCGCATGCGCGGCCGACTTACGAACAATTCCGAGATAAGAACAGGTGGCCAGTCCCTAACGAGTTTGTAACTCGGGGACCCCCTGTACACTGTATTCATTCATAGCTGTGTTTACTATGCTTTAGTTTGTGAAAGAACAGGAAGCTGTACAGAGCTATTCCTGTTCATTTATTCTGTGCCGCTGATGCTACAAAGATGGTGCTTGAGGGCTGGTGGAGCATCAGAGGTCTCTTTAGACCCATAATATTTCACCAAAGCCCCGCCCCCCCCCCCCCCCAAAAAAAAATAATTTAAAAGAAAAAAAAAAGAATTCAAAAGAAATTGTAAAAAAAGAATTCAAAAGAAATTGTAAAAAAAAAAAAAAAATAATAAAAAAAAAAAAAAATTGTAAATAAATAAATAAAATAAAATGGTAAACAGCAAGAAAAAACACCTGTGGCGGAACTACAAGGGTCCCAAAGGTCGCACTTGTGACCAGGCCCTGGCGTCGGCCACCGTGGGGGGGCTCTGGCCGGGGATCAGGGGGACCCTTTATGGTTTCTTGCACGGGGCCCTGAAGATTCTAGTTATGCCTCTGGTATATAACAACCACTTTAAAACAATGTTCACTTATTCACCCATTTTATTTTTTTTAAAAGGCCATTTAGTAAGTTTTTAGTAAAAAAAAACATAAATCTGAAATATTTTATAGTAATTACGGGGGTAAAGGTTTGCATTATTTTTGCCGTTACCTTTTATTTCTCAGTCTGTTCAACTTGTTCATTTCACTTTTTAAAATCCCTATTATCAGCTGGAAGTCAGATTTTTTTGCATAAAATTCAGACAGTTTTTTTTCTCGATGGCAGCATTTCTCAGCATTATGAAAAGCAGACGTGAAGCCACAGATTTAACACATTTGCATGGACTTGTCCTTAAGTGGTTTGCTGATGTTGTATCTGTTGGTTATTTTCAGATTGTATTTTACTCGTGGACCTGTGTAGGGTGTTGTGTAATTATCCTTGTCATCACTAATTGTCAGCTTCCATCTGTGGTGCTTGGATCTTTTTTTCTCTTTTTTTTTTTTGCATCATTTTCAGAGATGAGCAAAAAAGGTAAAAACTATATTCTGCCAGCAGTCCACCAGATCTGCTGCCAGGATCTGTAGAGGAGAGCTAAAATAAAAGTTTTTATTTTCTCAAAATTTCAGGAAATTTTGGGACATTTCCAGGAAAAGCTGTTTTTTTGGCAGTAAGTAAGGATAGGAGACAATGGGGAAAGTGAAAAGGTGTTTTTTTGTTGTTGTTTAACCAGTTCAATACTGGGCACTTTCATCCCCTTCCTGTCCAGGCTAATTTTCAGCTTTCAGCTGTCACACTTTGAATGACAATTGCGCGGTCCTGCAATGCTGTACCCAAACAACATTTTTACATTTTCTTTTAAGACAAAGAGAGCTTTATTATGGTGGCATTTAACCACCCCTGGATTTTTTATTTTTTGCTAAACAAATGAAAAAAGACATAAAATGTTGAAAAAAAATATATTTTCTTTGTTTCTTTTATAAAATGTTGTAAATAAGTATGTTTTCTCCTTCACTGATGAGCACTGATAAGGCAGCACTGATGGGCACTGATGAGGAGGCACTAATATGCAGCACTGATGGGCACTGATATGCAGCACTGATTGTGGGCACTGATAGGTGGCAATGATGGGCACTGATGGGTGGCAATGATGGGCACTGATAAGAGGCACTGATGTGCATTGATAGGCAGCATTGATGGACAATGATGGGCATTGATAGGCAGCACTGATGAGGAGGTACTGACAAGCATTACTGATGGGCACTGATTGGCATCACTGATGGATACTGATTGGCATCATTGGTGGGCACTGGCAGGCATCACAGTTGCTGATGGGGCTGCACTGATAATTACTGCACTGATTATCAGTGCAGACCCCCCTGTCAGGAAAGCCGCTTATCGGCTAATCTCTACTCATGCCCTGTCAGTGTGAATAGAGGAATGCCGATAACCATCACTTCCTAGTAACGCTGTGATCAGCTGTGATTGCACACAGCTGATCACATGGTAAAGAGCCCACGTCATAGAGTCTTTACCGTGATTGGAGATGCAGTCTGTCAGAGCGACACACCGCAGGCACTACCGATCG
The DNA here is from genome assembly GCA_028564925.1 of Lithobates sylvaticus. Lineage (NCBI taxonomy): Eukaryota > Metazoa > Chordata > Amphibia > Anura > Ranidae > Lithobates > Lithobates sylvaticus. The sequence continues at coordinate 42,719,803 of CM053028.1, read as the reverse complement.
CCGCACGCAGTTTGTGCTTCTTGACGTCCACATCCAGTCAGATTGGGAGGATCACCGCCCAGCCGTCATTGTGCTATAGGACCGGAGTCCTGTCGGATTGTGTCCCCCCATCGGATACTGTCCGCTGTGTACTGCGCATGCGCAATACACAGGACAAGCAGATTCCGAAAACAGCCGAAGATGAAAGGTGCTTGCGCCGTGAGTCCAGGTTCAAGCCCCACCATCCAAGTGGACATAGAGTTAGAATAAAAAAGAGCCAAGCGCAGCAAAGCCTTGCCCGAAGAGTGGCGAGCGAAGCGTGGCGAGCGAAGCGAGCCCGCGAGGGGCCCTCTAACTTTGTGTAGCCCTATGTCCACTTGGATGGTGGGGCTTGCACCTCGACTCACGGCGCAGGCGCCGTTCATCTTCCGAGATTTTCCGAATCGCCTTGTCCTCCGTACTGCGCGGGCGTATCGCTTGCGCAGTACGGAGGACAAGGCGATTCGGAAAACTATTACGCCCCGGACACTATTTAATAGCCGGACTATTTTGGACAGAACACCGGCAGGAAGGTGTTAAAGAGTGCAATCCTAGGGGTTACAGGATATCTCAGAGCATTTTTTAAAACTATTTTCGGCATTTACTAAAAAACGCTACTAAAACACTGACTTCTTTCATGAAGTCATGCCGTATTTTAGGAGTGAAAGCCTGGCAGTAGCCAGCGTCCTTAACAGAGACTGTGAATAGCCAGTTGTTAAGGAGCGGGCAGCCGCCGGCATCCTTAACAACCAGTAACTGTCATGGTTGTTAAGGAGCGGGCAGCCGTTACGTCCTTAACAACCGATGAGTCATCAGTTGTCAGTGGTAAATTATTAAATACTTAATAATTTAAAAAAAACAAAGAAAGTACATTTTCTCAAATCCATTATAGTTTTCTTTCCCGAATCCGATTCATAAATGTGCCTAAATATTTATACATGAGCACACCCAATAATTTCCATTCAAAATGCAGCGTGATCTCTCCTGGATGAAATGTGCTGAACAGCCTTCTGTAAAATGTCTAGAATGACTTCACACTCGCTTTCAAAACGCTTTGCATTAATTAAACCGCAAAGCGTATCCGGGAGTTTATGCAGATGTCATAATGTAAAGTGCCGCGTATATCACCGTGAAAATTAATCTTCAATTTTGAAGCAGCCATTTGAATCATCCAGAGATAAGCGCCTGCGATCCTCCAGATAGATAGACGCATCCGTAACGAGCCTGATTACTACTTAAAACCGCATTAATACTGGGCAGAGCATCAATAAACTGTAACTTTCATTAGGGCGACGGCAAGCATGATGCTGAGCAAAAAGGCCGGGGCTGCGGTTCAACTTTTTGTCTAGAGTGTATAAATTCGCTAAAAGAAAATCATTTAACGGGGCGCCATACATTTAATTTCCACTGCGAGCGTCACAAGATTACAGTGCGTGTCACGGATTTCCATAACATTATGGGAAGGAGAGTGAAGAATCACCCCGTCCTTTATTCGTTCTGTACAGCAGATTTTTTTTTCTTTTTTTCCCATTCTCGTGATCGCTTGGGTGAGCAAAGACTTCTTTAATTAAATTTACTTCGCTCTGCTATGACAAAAAAATGTCACTTTGGGTTCTGTATGTGGAAATATCTGAAATAAGAGAATTTTACCACCTGGAATAATCATTTAACCACTTGCTTACTGGGCACTTTTACGCCCTTCCTGCCCAGGGCAATTTTCAGCTTCCAGCGCTGTCACATTTCAAAAAAACAATTGCGCAGTCATGCAACACTGTATCATATGACATTTTTACCATTTTTTTTTCACACAAAAAGAGCTTTCTTTTGGTGGTATTTAATCACAACTGGGTTTTTTATTTTTTGCTAAATAAAGAAAAAAATACATTTTTCATAGTTTATTATAGAATTTTGCAATTTTTCAGCTAATTTTTCTCCTTCCCTGATGGGCACTGATAGGCAGCACTGATGGATACTAATAGGTGGCACTGATGGGCACTAATGGATACTGATAGGTGGCACTGATGGATACTGATAGGTGGCAGTGATGGATACTGATAAGTGGCACTGATGGGCACTGATGAGGCTTCACTGATGGCAGCACTGATGGGTACTGATAGGTGGCACTGATGGGCACTGATTGGAAGCACTAGTGGGCACTGATTGGAACTGCACTCGTAATCAGGCGGCACGTAAGGGTATTGAAAGGTGGCACGGATAGGCAGCACTGATAGGTGGCTCTGATGGGCCCTGATAGGTGGCACTGATGGGCACCGATAGGCAGGACTGATAGGTGACACTGATGAGGAAGCACTGATGGTCACTGATTGGAAGCACCGATTGACGCTGATTGGCAGCACTGATGGACACTAATTGGCAGCACTGGTGGGCACTGATTGGCAGCACTGTTCGGACTACACTGATAATCAGGACACTGATAATTAGTGACCTGATTATCAGAGCCATTGTCCCTTTAACACAAACAGGTTATTGGCTCTCTTTTTCTCATACAGTCAGCATGGGGAAAGAAAAGCAGATAACCAGTCTCTGTTCACTTTCGTGATCAGCTGTCATTGGACACAGCTGATCAAATGGTAAAGGGTCCCTGTGATTGGCCCTTCACCCAAATCTGTGATCAGCTGAGTCGGAAGGAATGACATTTTAACTATCCGCCGACACAGTCAATATACTGAGAGAGGGTGGCAGGTACAAGCACAATCACGTACATGTACGTATTTGGGCTTCTTCTGGGTGCGTAGGCCCCCTAACAACCCTTGCTATGATTGGACACAGCACAAGTTTGGAAGCAGGTTTTAGCCAATGAATTTGGCTGAAATCAGCTGATCGGCTGTGTCCAATCACACACAGAGTTCTGTGTTTACAAGCACATAGAACTTGTGAACAGCGATCTGGCTTTTTTTTCTCCCTGAAAAGCAAGGAGAAGAAACAGCAAGATCAGAAAGTAAAAGCAGCACACACTACACATTGTTAGGCACACAGTTAACCCCTTCATTGCCCCTAGATGTTAACCCCTTCCCAGCCTTACACAGGCTATCCCTCCTTCAGTCTATTCTGAATGCTGCTGCTAGACTAATACAAGTCACTAACCGATCCCTGACTGCTGCCCCTCTCTGCCAATTCCTTCACTGGCTTCCACTACCCCACCGTATACATTTCAAAATACTAACCACAACATACAAAAGGCCATCCACAACATCGTCCCCAGCTACATCACCATCCTCATCTGCAGATATCGCGCTAATCGTCCTCTCCTCTCCTCCCAGGACCTCCTGCTCTCCAGCTCCCTTGTTACCTCCTCTCATGCTCGCCTTCAGGACTTTTCCAGAGCTTCTACCATCCTCTGGAACTCCCTGCCCCGGTATGTCCGATCAGCCCCTAACCTGTCCACCTTTAGGAGATCCCTGAAAATGCATTCATTCAGGGAAGCCTATCCCACACCCACCTAACAACTGTCCCCGAGCCACCCCCATCAAATCTTCCCCCTCAGCTATTACCGGTTGTATCACTTCCCCCACCCTTTAGAATGTAAGCTCTATGAGCAAGGCCCTCCCGTCCCTTCTGTATTGAACTGTATTTGCTGTCCCCCCTCTACATTGTAGCGCAAACTGTTGGCACTATATAAATCATGTATAATAATAATTAGTATAGTCTACAGTATTTTCACTGATCACTGTATTAGTGGCACTAGTGACGTCAGTACCGCAATTACAGTATAGCGTCTATAGCTGCATAAATTCAAGTATATATACCAAAGCTTGTAGATGCTATAAATTTCACACAAACCAATTAAAGCAGCGCTCCACTCAAAAGGGGAAGCTCTGCTTGTTTGCTGCACCCTTACCCCCCACCACTGCTACATTTGGCACTTTCTTTTTGGGGGGGGGGGGGGGTACCTGGTTGTGATAGGTACCTGCTCCCACTTCCGGCTCATATTGGTGCAGCAAACTAAGTTGGACCAGCAAGAATCTGTAGAAAAATTTTCTGCTTTAGTATGAGCAGCAATAAACCTTTCAAACGTCTCATTTAAAAAAAAAAAAGCATTTGCAGCTTCTTTTGAACAAAATTACAACATCAGAGGACATTCCCACCTCTAAAAAGTAAATAGAAAGCATGGCTAGAAACTTACCAATAGAACCTGTTAGGTGTTATCCTTTCATGCATCAGATGCCACCTTCTTCCAAAATCCATAGAGCTGTAGAGCTGGAAGGAGATAAAAATGAAAAAAAGGTTAGTTTATTAAAAAAAAATATATATTGTTTTAATTTTATAGTAGATAACCCCAAAAACATTGTTTCACTTCTGTAACTCCTTTTTTCTTATACAGTCAAAGGTTATTGAAACATGGTGGAACGTCCTTAAAGGGAACATATTAACCATTAAAAAATAAAAACAAGGTAAAACTAGTTGACCCCACTCACTAAAAAAATTATAAAAAAGACATTATCTAAAAAAAATATTTAAATATATATATATATATATATATATATATATATATATATATATATATATATACACACACATACACACCGTATATATATACCGTATATACCGTATATACCATATATACAGTAACCGATACACAAGTTGTTTCTATTTCTCTCTTGCATTATTGGATCACGGTTTTACCACAGATGTTTGCACAAATGTCTCCATTTCTGTCTGTCAGGTGACCCTTATGTCACCGGTGGACCCGACTGAAGCTGATAAAGCACCACAGATGTTTGCACAAAGCTTGAGGTGGCCATTCAGGAGTCTCCATCTCTGTCTGTCAGGTGACCCTTATGTCACTTGTGGACCCGACTGAAGCTGATAAAGCACAAACCGTGCTTGATCAGCTTTCTTCCCTGGCTAACAGCCCTGCTGGAGAATGACAATGCTGAACTCGGATGTGATTAAACATTTGTTATTTCTGGCTTCATTCTCTGGAGGGGAAATCTATGAACAGATGTTTGCTGATCTTCCTCCACTCCACCTGTCATGACCATTCTGCGGTTCTGAGAATGGGGCACTTTTGGCATGGGGAGGGGTACTTTTGTATGGTGTGCTCCTGCCATCAGTAGGATGGGCTAATGTGGGTGGTGTGCTCTTGACATCGGTAGGATGGGCTCATGTGAGTGGTGTGCACCTGAAATCGGTAGGATGGGCTCATGTGAGTGGTGTCCTCCTGACATCGGTAGGGTGGGCTCATGTGTGTGGTGTTCTCCTGACATTGGTAGGATGGGCTCATGTGGGTGGTGTTCTCCTGATATCGGTAGGGTGAGCTCATGTGAGTGGTGTGCTCCTGACATCGGTAGGGTGGGGTCATGTGGGTGATGTGCTCCTGACATCAGTAGGGTGGATCATCTGAGAGTGTACATAGTTACATAGTTAATCTGGTTGAAAAAAGACACAAGTTCATCCAATTCAACCAACACACACACAAATAGAAAACCTCAATATACACTATCCTATACCTTTTCATCCAGAGGAAGGCAAAAAAAAACACCAATAAAGCATGATCCAATTTGCTCCAGCGGGGGAAAAAAAACTCTTCCTGATCCCCCAACCTATGTATAGCTTGACGTCACGCATCGGTGCCTATCAGTGGTCATCAGTGCTGCCTATCAGTGCTGCCTCATCAGTGCCCACCAGTGCAGCCTATCAGTGCTCATCAGTGCCACCTCATCAGCGTACATCAGTGACCATCAGTGCCGCCTCATCAGCGCACATCAGTGAAGGAGAAGAATTACCTGTTTGAAAATTTTTATAAAAAACGATGAAAAAAGTTTTTTCCCCAAAATTTTAGTCTATTTTCGTTTATTTAGTAAAAATGTTAAAAACACATTAAATACCACCAAAATAAAGCTCTATTTGTGTAGAAAAAAATGATAAAGATTTAATTTGGGTACAGTGTTGCATGTCCACGCAATTGTCATTCAAAGTGTGACAGTGCTGAAAGCTGAAAATTGGCCTGGGCAGGAAGGGGGTAAAGGTGCCCAGTAGGAAAGCTACATCAAACTTAGGCTTTAATTGCATGCAACCGGGCTTCCTCCATCTCTCTTGCTACTTTTTCATTATATTCCCACCAGTCATTAATCTCCAGTCAATGGGGGCAAGGGAGCTGTTTCTTGAGGAAGCAAAGCCCTGCCTCTACCAAGATGGTGGCCTCCACACAGGAGAGCAGTGCAGACCAAGACATGGAAATTTAGTCCTGGAGAAAAGATAAGCTGCAGAGACACCATAGGCAATGTGACTTCCTTAACTTTGTTGGACACGGCCTCCACAGTACAGGTTCTCTTTAAGTATTACTTGTCTTTTTATTTAAGTGTAGTACTGATTTAAGTGCAATGGGTTTCGGCACTTTTACAATACCATATATATCATCACTACGCTCTGCAATGCCTACTGAGAAAAAAAAAAACTATGGAAAACCCCTTACCAAGTCGGAAGCTTTGCTTCCCCCTAGAATGAGTTAAACCTGTTTCCCCTCTTGGGGTCGGATTTTGCTATTTCAATCAATTTCCAGCTGACTAATTTTCTGTGTGAGTGATTCTTGGCTCTGGAGTGATGTTCAAGATAAAGCACTCTTGAATTTGCTCACTGTGCAAGCGCAATCATCCATCTATTTATCACTGAGATGTCTAAAGAGTGAGCGGCCGCAGTGCAGCTTGAGTGATAATGAAACAACAGGGCAAGAGTGGGATGACTGTTCCTTAAAGTGTAATTTCACCTTTGAGTAAGTTTTCAGGGTAAATGCAGCATAAGCTCTCTCTAAATCTCACCAACGCCATTGTTTTCCTTTATCTCTGCTCCTTCTCTTCCATCTGTTTTCCAGCTTTGCCATCTTTTGTCTGTAAAAATTGCTTGTTGTTGGTTTGGAGTTTGTCTTTGGTTTTCTAAAGTGGAATTCCAGTTCATCTTGTATTGATTATGTGAATAGAAAATGTTGATCTGTCCCTTTAAATTCAGTAAACCTTATATGCTTAAATTCAACAAACTTGAATAAAAGTCTAATAAAGTCCAACTGTGTGTATAAATTCTTGTGAGGTCAATCTAGTGGACCTCCACCATCAAAACACATAAGCCTCTTACCAGATGTTCTGACCCCCAAAATAAAAGAGGTATAACCATGCTCAGAAATCAAGGGCTTAGATGCAAGTTATTTGCCATAAAACGGGTATGGTATTTTTTTTTTTAATGGAGCAGTGATTTACTGATTCTTAAAGTGAAACAATAAAAATGAAAAAATTCCTTTAAATATCGTGCCTGAGGGGTCCCCTTAGTCTGCCTGTAACGTGACGCATCAGTACCACGTATAGAACCTGCTGCAGCAAAACTGACATTTCTAAAGAAATAAAAATTACATTTAAATAGATTTTCCCTGCAAGCTTTCTTTATTTGGACAAACTTGCTTTTAGATGCTGGGCACTTGGGTGGCAGTAACTGCATTTTTTTTTCACTGCAGCAGCTGGGGCAGAGAAATTTGCCTGCTATTATCTACAGCTGGTGGTATGCTGCTGGCAGATGTGCTGCAAGGACCTGGGACACCCTTCGCTATACCATCACCCCTGTCAGTGGAGGCTGGTGAGAGGTCATGAAGTATAGTGGGGGTAAACCTGAAAGATGATTAGGCGCAGAATTGCGTCCCTTTTGTGTGACTGTCAGGTGCTGAGTGGGAGGTTAAATACCTTGTCACGCATGTGGTACCCAAATGGTTGGTGTTTTTGCCACACTTGATGTGCTTGAGGCAAAGTTTGCAAATTGGCACAGTGCGATCAGCTGCACATGTGCTGAAAAAGACCCAAACAGCTGAGCTGTGGTGAGTGGGTGGGGGGCCGGGGGGCAGGTGTCAATTTCCCCCCAGGCTGCTCTAACATATACACATAATGGCCGGCGGCCGACCGCTCACAATTTTTTTTTTCTGGAGGAAGTCGGATCAGGGCAGGGGCCGCAAGCTGAGGCAGAGGGAGGGGTGCCGAAGCTCAAGTGGCACTCACTTATGTAGTGGAGGCCGCTCTGTTCCCGCACCTCCCGCCGCTCGCGCTCGCACTCGCACTAATCCACTGACAGAGTGAGAGCCAACCTGTCAGCTCATGTGGGGGGATTCCCCCCTCCCTCTCCGCCGAACATTGCAGCATGTGTGAGCTCGGCCGCCCACTCTGTACCCTCCCCTGCTTCCTCATTGGTAGAGGGAGGGAGCCCATCAGCCAGGACTCCAGCAGCTGCAAAGGATCATGGGACATGTAGTCCCAGCGGCCCAATAGCAATTCCTGGGCGCAAAAAAATCCCCAGCCTGCCCACAGGAGGAGGGCGGATGAGAGGCTGCGGGGGGAGCAGACTGTCACTCCATGAGGCTTAGGACAGAGCAGAGCTAATGTAAGTTTTTTGGTGAATGTGTTTTTTTTTTTTTATTAAAAAGAAAGGTCTTACACTACGAAGATTTCTCTCTTCTTTCCCATTGTTTCAAGCTAGGTGCTGATATTATTAACCCCTTCATGCCTAAACCTTTTTTTGACAGTATTTTTATTAGAAAATTACTTAGAACCCCCAAACATATATATATATATAATATATATATTTATATATATTTTTAGCAGAGACCCTAGAGAATAAAATGGCGATTGTTGTAATATTTTATGTCACACAGTATTTGTGCAGCGGTTTTTCAAATACAATTTTTTTGGAAGAAATACACTTTCATTAATTAACCACTTCAATACCGGCATTTTCATCCCCTTCCTGCCCAGCCAATTTTCAACTTTCAGTTACATTTTGAACGACAATTGTGCGGTCATACAACACTGCACCCAAATTAATTATATAAAAAAAAAAAAAACACAATATTTTTAACTTTTTGCTATAATATCCCAATTTAAAAATATAATATATTTTTTTCCTCAGTTTAGGCTGATATGTATTTTTCTACATATGTTTGGTAAAAAAAATAGCAATAAGCGTATATTGATTGGTTTGCGCAAAAGTTATAGCCTCTACAAAATAGGTTATTGATTTATGGCATTTTTATAATTTTTTTCTTTTTACTAGTAATGGCGGCGATCTGCGATTTTTATTGTGACTGTGACATTGCGGTGGACAGATCGGACACTTTTGACACTATTTTGGGACCAGTGACACTTATATTTATCAGAGCTATAAAAATGCATTGATTACTGTATAAATGTCACTGGCAGGGAAGGAGTTAACACTAGGGGGCGATCAAGGGGTTAAATGTGTTACCTAGGGAGTGATTCTAACTGTGGGGGGGGGATGGGACTGACTAGGGGAGGAGACCGATCGGTGTTCCTATGTACTGAGAACACACCATCTGTCTCCTCTCCCCTGACAGGACGTGGATCTGTGTGTTTACACACACAGATCCATGTTCCTGCTCTGTCATAAGCGATCGCGGGTGCCCGGCAGACATCGCAGCCACCGGGCACATGCATCGGCACCTCTGTAATGTGTACCTCAGTGTACCGCCAGGAAGCTAAGGACGTCCTATGATAAACAGCACACTGGTGACATCTATCATAGAAGCCGATCCAGGAGGCGGAACTTCGTATGACAGCAGCCACACCGGGTAAGTGGGAGATCTCCACTCTGTGTAATCCAGCAGCTCTTCTCTCTCTAATACCCATGCAGACTGCATTAATGGGCTATGGTGAGGCTGAGCTGATGGGGGACTGGTGAGGCTGCATTGATGGGCACTGAGGAGGCTGCATTGATAGACACTAGTGAGGCTGCATTGATAGACACTAGTGAGGCTGCATTGATGGCACTGATCAGGCTGCATTGATGGGGGGCTGGTGATGGTACAGCCCATGGGAACATCTGCCTCTCCTTGTTGTCCTTGTTGGCCTCCCAGGCCTAAGGCTGCCAGCCCTCCCCTGCAGTAAAACTGCACTGACACAATTCAATATACTGCAGTAAACTTGAATATGCACTTCAATATACTGCCTTAAAATGCACTAACACACTACAATAAACTGCAGTAAAAATGCACTGCTCTTCAATATACTGCAGTAAAAGTGCTCTAACGCACTGGAATATGCTGTAGTAAATATGTCCTGATGCACTACTATACTGCAGTAAAACTGCCCTAACACTCTACACTGACCCACCTCAATATACTGCAGTAAACCTGCCCTGAAACACTAAACTGATGATAGTAAAAATGAATAGTCACACTACACTCACACTGCACTATCACTATATTCACAAGAAACTGATACTAAAGTAAAAATGAATGGTTGCACAACACTCACACTGCCCTATCACTATATTCACACTACACTGACACTCTACACTCACAAGAGAATCACAATAGCACACTAACTCGCTAGTAGCAATGAACAGAGCCCTGTTCTGTCTCTCTCCATTCCAATATCACACTGCAAATAGCTGCTCTTGGAAGGAACCATTTATATTGGGGGGTGGGTCTATGAGCAATGAGCCATGATTGGGCACAGTCTTCATTACTTTCTCCAATCATGGCCTGAATTCATGCTTGAGCCAAATCATTCACCCAGCACTACTGACAAGTATTGATGTGGGTAAATATAAACTTACACTCATCATTTTATTAAACCCAAAGAGGTACTCACAAAGTAAAATGAAAAGTAAGCATGTAAAGATGGCTGCACTGCTCATAACAGGCGGGCGTGATGACGTCACCGCTAGCTCCACCCTACCCCTTTCATTGCAGAGGATTTCTTCAAGGGGCACAGAGATATTTATTATGGCTATATTCACACTTTGTGCATGTCGGAAATGCACGTAAAATCACGAGCTTTGCTGACATGCACAGAAAAGTGCTGCCCTTTAGTAGACACATGGTGGTGCTAATAATTCCCAATAGAGCTCCCACACATCTGCTAATAGATGAAAATGTGTTTCAATGCAGCATCATTTTGCAAAAGGGTCTGCAATAAGTGACTTATTTTATGAGTTTCTTACGCAAAGAAAGAATCAAAATACAACATAAGGGGTGTATTTTTTTTTTAATTGCATCCAACAAAATCACTGGTACATTCATCCTGTGTACATGGGGCAAAATCAAATGTTCTTGGCTATTTAATTTTTTTCCTTTCAAGGAAAAGGTACTAACTCTTTGTTTGCTGTTCACTTGCTGGGTGTTTCCATGGTATCTTTCTTTCTTAATACTAGCTCTGGTGAGGTAGAGGTTTTCTATCATTCAAGTGTTTTCACCCTTTATTAGGCTTATATCATTATATGCCCCTTGGGCTATAGGGTTTCTCTCTGCCAATGTTGCAGTCCCATTCATTTACATACTGTTTCTTCCACATAAATCATCTGCAAACTTTATACAGTATTCACCAATATTACCACTGCTCATTTAGGCCCACATTCATATAGATTTTCTCTACACTGTTGTTTGGGCCCACGTGCGGCCATGGATTATGCTGCCACAGCTCCCGGGGATGGTATCCCCATGGTGCCTTCAGCTGTCAACACCGCTATTTGTATATTGAATATACCTGTAGGTAAAAGTGGTTGTGAATTGTTTGTTTCCCCTCTTCCTTTTATCCCCCTCTGTCCCAACCAGTACTTTGCATTTACTCCTATTTTTTTATTTTATTATAGATACATCTACTTTTAATTGCTCCTGATGATTGGGAATACCCATGAAACGCGTAGAGCTACTGTTACATGCTACATCACTGCAAATATATGTTTCAGATTCATCTACTGAAATAATAAATAAACAACATCCCAGATGTGATTATCCAAACATAATTAATCCTTCTAAAACACCCTTGTGGAAAAAATATATGAATGAAAAAGAAAAAAAGTCCCAATAATTAGTAAAAGTCCCAATATAATGAAGATATAAATATTCTTCAAGCATTCATGTGATTCCAACATAAATTTCCAACATGAAAACTATATCTCTTTCAACGTGATAGTAATTGCAGCAAATTCCTATGTGATCCTTCACCACAGCCTAGGCAATTGACCCCTGAAGACGTTAAGCAACGAAATGTACGTCGGAGGCAGTACCTGGTCACGTCATTCCGTACAACATCCGGTTTTCTCTGGTTGTCATTTCCAACGTGTGGAACGCACGCTTACCATGGAGGAGAACACAAGGAATATCTAACACATTACTCAATTCTGACAAGCTAGCAGCTCCAGTGCCGGGACAGGCACTTTTAAAAGTAAGGAGCCATTTGGCTAGATCTTTTTACAATTTTATCAATAAATTGTATTACACTATGGAGACTCTCTATCTGTTTTATATATCCCACTTATATCGATGAGGAGGAAGGCTCACACTCATCTCCAGGCTAATTAATGTGAGCAGGCACAATCCTGCATAAGCGCTGCTTGACTATCTTTTTCATTAAAGTAGTCAATAAATTCTGATAAGCAGAATCTATATCCAGTCACTTTGGGTGGCGATTGCCTAGGCTGTGGTGGAGGATCACATAGGAATTTGCTGGAATCACTATCACGTTGAAAGAGATATTGTTTTCATGTTGGAAATTTATGTTGGAATCACATAAATGCTTGAAGAATATTTCTAGCTTCATTATATTGGGACTTTTACTAATTATTGGGACTTTTTTTCTTTTTCATTCATATTTTTTTTTCACAAGGGTGTTTTAGAAGGATTGATTATGTTTGGATAATCACATCTGGGATGTTGTTTATTTATTATTTCAGTTGATTAATTATATATTTAATTCTCTATTTTTTTGTGTAAACACATTGTAATCAAGATTATTCAAATTGGTATTGCAATACTAGCGCCCCCTATATCACTAGGAGCCAATAACTCTTTTTAGGGGAGCAGCACTATATAAATTAAAAAAGTATATAGACTAATACAAACTTAAATATTTGGCACAGAGCTTTTCACCTTTTTTTCAGGTTCATCTGTCTATTATGTCAATGGGCAACTTATTAGCTTTATTATTATTTTACAATTCTAATTTATGCTGGAATATATGTATATACCATATATACTCGAGTATAAGCAGACCCAAATATAAGCCGAGGCACCTAATTTTACCACAAAAAAATGGGAAAACTTATTGACTCGAGTATAAGCCTAGGGTGAGAAATGTGCAGCTACTGTAAGTGGAAAAGAGGGTCAACAATGCTCATTTGCAGCCTCACTGTGCCCATTTGCATGCCTCACTGTGCCCATTTGCAGCCATAGGTCCCCCAAACTTCAAACTTGGTAGTTAAGGGTTCCTAAATGCCCCCTAGCTGCAGCCAAAAATTGGGGTCTCTGGACACAAAGGATCCCGAAATGACATTGCTGCAGATGGACACAGTTGACCGATTTGGTATGCAAACCCAGTGGAACCATCAATACAACATATCCAAATGTGGTGTTCCTATCACCAAGTGGCCCCAAGATATGGGGCCCCAAAGTCAAGGAGGCTGCCATCTTGGCCTCTGTTCAATCTTCAACTGTCATGATGCTGCACATGTGATCAGTTATGACACCAGCCATTGGATGGTTTGACAGTTTGGTTGAAAGCATAGTCAATGTGACAGGTAGAATTTCCGGCATGCCTTTTTTTTTTTAACTATTTAAATCAAAGGGTTTACTTCCGCTTTAAGCACTTTTCTGCAGCAGAGAATGACATTTTCGACCCGAATTTGGGGCCCCGTATCGCGGGGCCACTTGGTGCTAGGAACCCCAAATTTGGTATGCAAACCCAGTGGAACCATTACTACAACAGCCCTAAAGTCGGGTCGGAAAATGTCATTCTCTGTGCTTGACTCGAGTATAAGCCAAGTCAAGCACAAAATGTGCTGAAAAACTCGGCTTATACTCGAGTATATACCGTACATGCAATATCAAGTTGTCATCTATTGTCATTGATTATATAAAATGTATCATTATTATATGATTGTTTACCAGGAATCAATAAACATGATTGCATTTTATTCTTTAGTAGTGTGCTTCCTTTAAAGTCCCATAATTTCCCCCTTTTCTCAATATATTAGGGATGGAGGCATATGAATCTATCCATTTATTTCCTCATATAAAGTCCCACCCTTGTTTCCCCCTGTTTCATGCATATTTTAGCCACAGATTGAATGTTATTTATGCAAAAAAAACTGAATGGATTGGAAAAACATTGCTTTATGACTAGTTGGAGCTGAAAATCATAGAAATGTCTTTGCTCTTCATCTAGTGGCCAGAACGCAGTATCTTCCCAAGCCACTCTTTTTTTATGAATAAATAGCATAACATATTTTTTTTATAAATACACCCCAATGTCTTACTGACAGCATCTGAAAAAATAAAAGAAGGTTTAACATTACTTTAGGCCCTCATGGGTCAATGCCTTTCCCTGTAGCAGGAGACTCGGTGTAATTAATAATAAACCCTCTTTGTCAACTATTAGAATTCAGGAGGTTGAACAACGCCATCAGAGGTTTCATTTGCTATACATTTCTACCAGTGCAGAGCTTGGTGCTCCCTGCGTTATTTGCCCAGAGATTCCCTCTCTATCCATGGCTGAGCAGAATTAATGATGACTTTTTTTCAGATTAGTATGAATCACGGCAGTTCTGATCTTGTGCTTTGGCCCCTTCTTAACAATCCTGAGAAACAGGATGAATAACAAGTAAACAGATATGATAACACACCGGAGAAAATTCCAGAAAACCGGCCCTCGTACTGAACAGAGAAGACTTTATCAGCAACCATTTATTATAAAAAAAAACAGCACTTATGTATTCCCATCGAATTATCGCAAACATAGAATTTTTTTTTTTTTGGGGGGGGGGGGCAGTGTACCTGTCATTATTAAAGCTGAACTTATATAGCTGATATACAGTGCCTTGGAAAATTATTCATACCCCTTGAAATTTTCCACATTTTGTCATGTTACAACCAAAAACATAAATGTATTTTAAAGGGATTTTATGTGATAGACCAACACAAAGTGGCACATAATTGTGAAGTGGAAGGAAAATGATACATTTTTTTTATTTTTTTTTTACAAATAAATATCTGTATAAATCTGAATAAAAAGTGTGGCATGCATTTGTATTCAGCCCCCTTTACTCGGATACCCCTAACTAAAATCTAGTGGAACCAATTGCCTTCAGAAGTCACCTAATTAGTAAATAGAGTCCACCTGTGTGTAATTTAATCTCAGTATAAATACAGCTGTTCTGTGAAGCCCTCAGAGGATTGTTAGAGAACATTAGTGAACAAACAGCATCATGAAGGCCAAAGAACACACCAGACAGGTCAGGGATAAAGTTGCGGAGAAGTTTAAAGAAGGGTTAGGTTATAAATAAATATCCCAAGCTTTGAACATCTCATGAAGCACTGTTCAATCCATCACCAAAAATGGAAAGAGTATGGCACAACTGCAAACCTACCAAGACATGGCCGTCCACCTAAACTGACAGGCCGGGCAAGGAGAGCATTAATCAGAGAGGCAGCCAAGAGGTCCATGGTAACTCTGGAGGAGCTACAGAGATCCACAGCTCAGGTGGGAGAATCTGTCCACAGGACAACTATTAGCCGTGCACAAATTTGGCCTTTATGGAGGAATGGCAAGAAGAAAGTCATTGTTGAAAGAAAGCCATAAGAAGTCCCCTTTTCAGTTTGCAATAAGCTATGCGGGGGGGGGGGGGGGGGCACATCAAACATATGGAAAAAGGTGCTCTGGTCAGATGAGACCAAAATTGAACTTTTTGGCCTAAAAGCAAAAATGCTATGTGTGGTGCAAAACTAACGCTGCACATCACCCTGAACACACCATCTCCACTGTGAAACATGGTGGTGGCAGCATCATGTTGTGGGGATGCTTTTCTTCAGCAGGGACAGGGAAGCTGGTCAGAGTTGATGGGAAGATGGATGGAGCCAAATACAGGGCAATCTTAGAAGAAAACCTGTTAGAGGCTACAAAAGACTTGAGACTGGGGCGGAGGTTCACCTTCCAGCAGGACAACGACCCTAAACATACAGCCAGAGCTACGGAATGGTTTAGATCAAAGCATATTCATGTGTTAGAATGGCCCAGTCAAAGTCCAGACCTAAATCCAATTGAGAATCCGTGGCAAGACTTGAAAATTGCTGTTCACAGACACTCTCCATCCAATCTGACAGAGCTTGAGATATTTTGCAAAGAAGAATGGGCAATAATGTCACTCTCTAGATGTGCAAAGCTGGTAGAGACATCCCCAAAAAGACTTGCAGCTGTAAATGCAGTGAAAGGGGGTTCTACAAAGTATTGACTCAGGGGGGCTGAATACAAATGCACGCCTCACTTTTCACATATTTATTTGTAAAAACTTTTGAAAACCATTTATCATTTTCCTTCCACTTCACAATTATGTGCCACTTTGTGTTGGTCACATAAAATTCCAATAAAATACATTTATATTTTTGGTTGTAACATGACAAAATAAAATTCCAATAAAATACATTTATATTTTTGGTTGTAACATGACAAAATGTGGAAAATTTCAAGGGCTATGAATACTTTTTCACATAAAATTCCAAATAAAATACATTTATATTTTTGGTTGTAACATGAACAAAATGTGGAAAATTTCAAGGGTTTTTTTATTGACACTTTTTTCCCAGGTGAATGGGTAGGGGTATGTACCCCATACTCATTCACATAGGGTATCTGGGGGCCCCCTTATTTTTCAAGGCACTGTATCAAATACTAACAAACAGTGTACCAATATACAAATCTGTTGGTGTGTGTAGTGGTGAGGCTACAAACCTGTAGGTGTATATGGAAGTGAGACTACAATAATAAACCACAATATTTGCACATAAATAATAACATGAGTTAAGTGCCAACAAAAGTAAAAAAGTAAAAAAGTAAAAAAAAAAAAACAGTCCAGCAAAGTAGAAAGTCCCTTCTTGGACTGGACTCACCCAGATGCAGAGGCTGTGCCTATGAAATCAAGCAGAGAGACTGTGATCTGAGTCCATGGGACATATGATGTGAAGCTGGCTGGTGGTTCAGGATGACCCGGATATCTGGGGGCTTGCTACTGGTGCCATCTCCATGGGTCTTGCAGATTAATGCCTCAAGGAAAGGAATGCTAAATGGTGAAATACCGTTGCAATAAAAAGTATATGCGCGCAATGCGCTACTCACAGAGTTTAAACGAAGGCAGGCTTATCAGAAAAACTTCCGTGAATGCCGCTGGATAAGCGTGCGTTCCACGGAGGCAGGATGTGACGTCGGTGATTGCGTTCGGCCGGAAATGACGTCGACGCGTTTCGCCCCTCCTCCAGGGCGTCATCAAAGGACATAATCTCCGGCCAACATAGGAGATATTTATACCAAAAAAACATACAGAACTCCTCCTCAAAGGGAGGAGCAAAAACGCCAATCAATTAGATGACGACAAGTTCAGAGACATAGTCAAAGTGATCATCATTTAAGATTGCCTTGTGTAAACTTTATTTAAACAAATAAAACATGACAACAAGCATATCCGTCCACAGCATATATGAGTATACTGTGAAGGAAATATATGGTATGCATAAATTGTCAGGATAAAAATTCATATATAAAATGCATAAATATGATTACATATATAAAATAGGAAAAATGAGAAATATAAAATAAAATTAAAATCTGTGTACAAAATGGATGCGGAACTTGAAGAGTATTCATAAATTTGGAAGTGGCCACGGCTGGAATAAGACACATAGGAAATAAAAAAATTTTTAAAATAAAATAAATGTAGATGTAAAAATTTAAATAAAAATAAAAATAAAATAAAATGAAAAAATTAGAATGAAAATAAATAGAAAAAAATATGAAAAAAAAAAATATAAAAATAAAAAAAAATAGAAATAGAATTAAAATAAAAATAAAAATAAAAAAAAAAAAATAAAAATTATAAAATGGAATTAAAAATATGAAAAAAAATAAAAATAAAAATAAAAAAAAAAAAAATAAAATAAAATAAAATAAAAAAAAAAAAGGAAGAAAACAGTGAAAAAAGTGGTATAAAGGAAAAAATTATGTATCTATTCCAAAGGTGACAACTCAAAACCATTACCAATTTGACAAAAAACAGTTCAGATCGAGATCAATATTAATACCCAGTGGACTCATAGTAGACAGTCTGTGAATCCATTGGGTTTCATTTTGCGAAATTGCACGTTTGAGGTTGGACCCTCGCCAGTGCTCTTCCACTTTATCGATTCCACAAAAAGTCAGAACACTAGGATCTCGACCATGATGTAATCTAAAATGATTGGAAAGGCTGTGCTGTCTATATCCTTTTCTGATCCTATTAACATGCTCCCTTAACCTTACTCCTAAGGGTCTGGTGGTCCTCCCAACATATTGGAGCCCACATGGGCAGGATAGGAGGTAGGTCACGTGTGTAGTGCCACAAGTAATAAACTTTTTGATTTCATAAGATCTACCTGTGACATGAGATTCAAAATGCGTAGTTTTCCGTTTTCTGAACTTAGAGGTTTTACAGATCATACATCTCCCACAACTGAAAAAACCAGTCTGGTTCAAAAAAGTAAACAATTTTTTGGGTGGATTGACAACATTGTGTGCCAATTGCAATCTGAGGGTAGGTGGTTTAGTATAGATAAATTTAGGTTTACCAGGTAGCACTTTTTTTAGCTCCTTATCTTCCAGTAGAAGAGACCAATGCTTTTTTATGATTTTCTCAAAATCTCTGTACTGGCGATTAAAACCCGTAAGAAAAGCAATCCCAAAGTCTTGTTCTTTTCCCGATTTTTTCTTGAATAATTCATTTCTATCCATCTCTCCAATCTCATTCCTGACCTTTTTAAGATTGTTTAGATTGTATCCCTTGTCCACAAAACGTTTGATGATTACATTGGACTGTGCATTATAATCCTCCTTCTTGTTACAATTGCGTCTAACCCTAAGCATTTGGCTCTTAGGTATGCCATTCAACCACCTAGGATGATGGCAGCTGTTGAGCGGGATGTAGCCATTCCTGTCTACATCCTTGAAAAAGGTACGTGTGTACAATTTGTTGTCCTCTTTATAAATTGTTAGATCCAAAAAATTAATTTCTTGGCAGCTGAAAGTTTCTGAGAATGATATACCAAACGGGTTGTTGCCCATTTTTTCAAGGAATATTCTGAAAGAATTCTGCGACCCAGCCCAAACAATAAAGATGTCATCTATATATCTTTTATATAGCCTTAATTCTGGGATATTGGTTTTATAGATCGCATCTCTTTCCCACAAGCTCATGAAGAGGTTTGCCACAGATGGGGCATATTTTGCCCCCATTGCAACGCCCCTCTTCTGCCTATAAAATTCTTTTTCGTGCCAAAAGAAATTATGGCTCATTGCCAGATCTAAAACTTGTAAGATGAATTCTATTTGTTTGGTTTTAATATTGGTGCTCGTCAGAGCCCAATTTACGGCCTCGAGAGCATGTGACTGCTGGATATTCGTATATAGAGAATTGACATCTATACTGGCAAGGATACAATTGTCATCAACGATCATTGGACTAAGTAGCTCAATTAAATCTTTACTGTCTTTTAAATATGCAGGACATTTGATAGTGAGTGGCTGTAAGAAGTAGTCCACATATTCACCAACTCTGGAGAACAATGATTCAATACCACTAATAATCGGTCGTCCTGGTGGTTTAAGTGGATTTTTATGCAATTTTGGTAGCTGGTAAATCACGGGAACTTTGGGAGCGTCTGGAATTAAATACCGTGCTTCCTTCTTTTTTAGTATACCATCGGTTGTAGCAGTCTTGATTAGTTTTTTAAGTTTATCTTTGAATTTCTTGGTGGGGTTGCCCTTCAGTTTGTCATATGTATCCTGATCACTCACCAATCTATTAAGTTCAGTAAGATAGTCAGTTTTATTTAGTATCACAACCCCCCCACCCTTGTCTGCTGACCTAATTACTATGTTTTTATTCTTTTCCAACATCTCCAGACCACTTTCCAAATCAGCTTTTTTTCTGTTCGGTCGTACGGCAAGTTTTGCTAAGTCTTGCTCAACCAGGGATTTAAAAGCCCCTACGAAATGGTTATTGGCTATTTGTGGATTGAATGTAGAATTATTCTTAAGAGAGCTATGATGATAGTTTTCAGCACAAGCCTCTGGTGGTGAAGTACTCTTTGCAAAAAATTTTTTTATGTTAATTTTTCTAATAAATTTTTGAAAGTCAATAAAAGTATCAAATTTATTCAAGTTCCTATCCATGGCAAATTTTAGACCTAGGTCCAAAATTTTAAGTTCATCCTTGGAAAAAATTGCATCACTGAGATTAAAAATTCCCTCCATCAAGTTTCTCTTTTTCGTTTGCCTTTTGCCTCCTCTGCATCCTCTTTTTCTTCTCTTCTTTCTATTTCTCCAGGCAATTGGAATGCTGTGGGATACCATGGTATCCACTCTTCCTCCTCTTTCCTGTTTTGCTGACTCGGGTTGTTCTTCCCCCGACCTCTGGGTGTGCCACCACCTCTTCCTCTCGGCATTGGAGGTCCCCCCGATCCCCTCCTCTGAAAATCCCCTCTTGAATTATTAGGGTACCAACCACGTCCCCTACTATTCTGGGGAGGGCCATAATCCGAGTGGTTCATTGGCCAAGATTGGCCATTATGGTTACCACCCCTATGATCATATCCTCTATGACTTGGGGGGGGGTAATACCCAGATTGTGCTTGGGACCACGGTGGTCCACCTGGATACCCTCCTCCTCTGTTGCCATAACCTCGTTGATTATATGATCCCCTGTTGGATGAATAACCCGGATCATAGGTGGGGGGGTCAAATCGGTTATAAGAGGGTGCCCCATACTGGGGAGGGGTAGACCGATGGTGCTCCCCATTGTAATGGTTTCCCTTTTCGTAATCCCGTAGAGAACCATCATATTTCCTTGCAGGAGTTTTTACCACATCTGATATAAATTCCGGATTTGTTCCTGGATCTCTAGTTGAATGATTGGGTGGCTCAGTCACCTCTTGCCATTTGTAAACTTTGTTGATTTTGTAATCATTGGAATCTCTTAAGAATTTTTTTATTTTTTTCTTTTGGGTATCCTTATCTAGTTTATCAACAAAATCTTGGAGCTGTTTCAATTTTTCTTTGTGCTCCCCAGAAGCGATAATGGGACCCAATTTTAATTTAATTGCTTTTATGTTAGTTTCAATTAACTGCAATTTCTTCTCTTTTCTTCCTATTAACATCTCTAATAGCTTTTTTTCGCTATGGTTGAAAAAAGAGAACCATTCAATTTCTAAATCTTTGTCCACCAACCCATCATTGGGAGCAACGTCCCATCTTAGACATCTGGGGGTAATTTTATCCTTGACATATTTTTTCAAGGTAAAAATGTCCCACCACGTTCTAATTTGCTTATCAAGAGCATTTTTTAGGTGCTTGAAATCTAAATTGATGTCTACATGATCATTGTTGGGTGAAAAGAAATCATCTGCGTTTAAATTTCTATTATTAGTGAAAGAAAAAATCTCCATAGCTGCCAAGTGCAACCCAAAAAATGGTAAAGAATATAAAACGACAAAAACTGTCGCTGGAGAAAAATAAATAATAAAAAATATATAAATTGGTGCTGATAAAATATGGTGCAAATGTGTTGACAGATTGCAGCTGCTGTAATGGAAGTGCTACAACTTCTAAAATGTGAACAACGGAAAAAAGGAACAGCGCTAGCAAATACTAACAAACAGTGTACCAATATACAAATCTGTTGGTGTGTGTAGTGGTGAGGCTACAAACCTGTAGGTGTATATGGAAGTGAGACTACAATAATAAACCACAATATTTGCACATAAATAATAACATGAGTTAAGTGCCAACAAAAGTAAAAAAGTAAAAAAGTAAAAAAACAGTCCAGCAAAGTAGAAAGTCCCTTCTTGGACTGGACTCACCCAGATGCAGAGGCTGTGCCTATGAAATCAAGCAGAGAGACTGTGATCTGAGTCCATGGGACATATGATGTGAAGCTGGCTGGTGGTTCAGGATGACCCGGATATCTGGGGGCTTGCTACTGGTGCCATCTCCATGGGTCTTGCAGATTAATGCCTCAAGGAAAGGAATGCTAAATGGTGAAATACCGTTGCAATAAAAAGTATATGCGCGCAATGCGCTACTCACAGAGTTTAAACGAAGGCAGGCTTATCAGAAAAACTTCCGTGAATGCCGCTGGATAAGCGTGCGTTCCACGGAGGCAGGATGTGACGTCGGTGATTGCGTTCGGCCGGAAATGACGTCGACGCGTTTCGCCCCTCCTCCAGGGCGTCATCAAAGGACATAATCTCCGGCCAACATAGGAGATATTTATACCAAAAAAACATACAGAACTCCTCCTCAAAGGGAGGAGCAAAAACGCCAATCAATTAGATGACGACAAGTTCAGAGACATAGTCAAAGTGATCATCATTTAAGATTGCCTTGTGTAAACTTTATTTAAACAAATAAAACATGACAACAAGCATATCCGTCCACAGCATATATGAGTATACTGTGAAGGAAATATATGGTATGCATAAATTGTCAGGATAAAAATTCATATATAAAATGCATAAATATGATTACATATATAAAATAGGAAAAATGAGAAATATAAAATAAAATTAAAATCTGTGTACAAAATGGATGCGGAACTTGAAGAGTATTCATAAATTTGGAAGTGGCCACGGCTGGAATAAGACACATAGGAAATAAAAAAAATTTTAAAATAAAATAAATGTAGATGTAAAAATTTAAATAAAAAAAAAAATAAAATAACAATGAAAAAATTAAATGAAAAAAAAAAGAAAAAATATGAAAAAAAAAATATAAAATAAAAATAGAAATAGAATTAAAATAAAAATAAAAATAAAAATAAAAATAAAACTAAAAATTATAAAATGGAATTAAAAATATGAAAAATAAATAAAAATAAAAAAATAAAAAAAAAAATAAAATAAAAAAAAATAAAAAAAAGAAAAAAGGAAGAAAACAGTGAAAAAAGTGGTATAAAGGAAAAAATTATGTATCTATTCCAAAGGTGACAACTCAAAACCATTACCAATTTGACAAAAAACAGTTCAGATCGAGATCAATATTAATACCCAGTGGACTCATAGTAGACAGTCTGTGAATCCATTGGGTTTCATTTTGCGAAATTGCACGTTTGAGGTTGGACCCTCGCCAGTGCTCTTCCACTTTATCGATTCCACAAAAAGTCAGAACACTAGGATCTCGACCATGATGTAATCTAAAATGATTGGAAAGGCTGTGCTGTCTATATCCTTTTCTGATCCTATTAACATGCTCCCTTAACCTTACTCCTAAGGGTCTGGTGGTCCTCCCAACATATTGGAGCCCACATGGGCAGGATAGGAGGTAGGTCACGTGTGTAGTGCCACAAGTAATAAACTTTTTGATTTCATAAGATCTACCTGTGACATGAGATTCAAAATGCGTAGTTTTCCGTTTTCTGAACTTAGAGGTTTTACAGATCATACATCTCCCACAACTGAAAAAACCAGTCTGGTTCAAAAAAGTAAACAATTTTTTGGGTGGATTGACAACATTGTGTGCCAATTGCAATCTGAGGGTAGGTGGTTTAGTATAGATAAATTTAGGTTTACCAGGTAGCACTTTTTTTAGCTCCTTATCTTCCAGTAGAAGAGACCAATGCTTTTTTATGATTTTCTCAAAATCTCTGTACTGGCGATTAAAACCCGTAAGAAAAGCAATCCCAAAGTCTTGTTCTTTTCCCGATTTTTTCTTGAATAATTCATTTCTATCCATCTCTCCAATCTCATTCCTGACCTTTTTAAGATTGTTTAGATTGTATCCCTTGTCCACAAAACGTTTGATGATTACATTGGACTGTGCATTATAATCCTCCTTCTTGTTACAATTGCGTCTAACCCTAAGCATTTGGCTCTTAGGTATGCCACTTTTTTCACTGTTTTCTTCCTTTTTTTTTTTATTTTATTTTATTTTTTATTTTATTTTTTATTTTTATTTTTATTTTTATTTATTTTTCATATTTTTAATTCCATTTTATAATTTTTAGTTTTATTTTTATTTTTATTTTTATTTTTATTTTAATTTCTATTTCTATTTTTATTTTATATTTTTTTCATTTTTTTTCTATTTATTTTCATTCTAATTTTTTCATTTTTATTTTATTTTTATTTTTTTTATTTAAATTTTTACATCTACATTTATTTTTTTTTAAAAATTTTTTTTATTTCCTATGTGTCTTATTCCAGCCGTGGCCACTTCCAAATTTATGAATACTCTTCAAGTTCCGCATCCATTTTGTACACAGATTTTAATTTTATTTTATATTTCTCATTTTTCCTATTTTATATATGTAATCATATTTATGCATTTTATATATGAATTTTTATCCTGACAATTTATGCATACCATATATTTCCTTCACAGTATACTCATATATGCTGTGGACGGATATGCTTGTTGTCATGTTTTATTTGTTTAAATAAAGTTTACACAAGGCAATCTTAAATGATGATCACTTTGACTATGTCTCTGAACTTGTCGTCATCTAATTGATTGGCGTTTTTGCTCCTCCCTTTGAGGAGGAGTTCTGTATGTTTTTTTGGTATAAATATCTCCTATGTTGGCCGGAGATTATGTCCTTTGATGACGCCCTGGAGGAGGGGCGAAACGCGTCGACGTCATTTCCGGCCGAACGCAATCACCGACGTCACATCCTGCCTCCGTGGAACGCACGCTTATCCAGCGGCATTCACGGAAGTTTTTCTGATAAGCCTGCCTTCGTTTAAACTCTGTGAGTAGCGCATTGCGCGCATATACTTTTTATTGCAACGGTATTTCACCATTTAGCATTCCTTTCCTTGAGGCATTAATCTGCAAGACCCATGGAGATGGCACCAGTAGCAAGCCCCCAGATATCCGGGTCATCCTGAACCACCAGCCAGCTTCACATCATATGTCCCATGGACTCAGATCACAGTCTCTCTGCTTGATTTCATAGGCACAGCCTCTGCATCTGGGTGAGTCCAGTCCAAGAAGGGACTTTCTACTTTGCTGGACTGTTTTTTTTACTTTTTTACTTTTTTACTTTTGTTGGCACTTAACTCATGTTATTATTTATGTGCAAATATTGTGGTTTATTATTGTAGTCTCACTTCCATATACACCTACAGGTTTGTAGCCTCACCACTACACACACCAACAGATTTGTATATTGGTACACTGTTTGTTAGTATTTGCTAGCGCTGTTCCTTTTTTCCGTTGTTCACATTTTAGAAGTTGTAGCACTTCCATTACAGCAGCTGCAATCTGTCAACACATTTGCACCATATTTTATCAGCACCAATTTATATATTTTTTATTATTTATTTTTCTCCAGCGCCAGTTTTTGTCGTTTTATATTCTTTACCATTTTTTGGGTTGCACTTGGCAGCTATGGAGATTTTTTCTTTCACTAATAATAGAAATTTAAACGCAGATGATTTCTTTTCACCCAACAATGATCATGTAGACATCAATTTAGATTTCAAGCACCTAAAAAATGCTCTTGATAAGCAAATTAGAACGTGGTGGGACATTTTTACCTTGAAAAAATATGTCAAGGATAAAATTACCCCCAGATGTCTAAGATGGGACGTTGCTCCCAATGATGGGTTGGTGGACAAAGATTTAGAAATTGAATGGTTCTCTTTTTTCAACCATAGCGAAAAAAAGCTATTAGAGATGTTAATAGGAAGAAAAGAGAAGAAATTGCAGTTAATTGAAACTAACATAAAAGCAATTAAATTAAAATTGGGTCCCATTATCGCTTCTGGGGAGCACAAAGAAAAATTGAAACAGCTCCAAGATTTTGTTGATAAACTAGATAAGGATACCCAAAAGAAAAAAATAAAAAAATTCTTAAGAGATTCCAATGATTACAAAATCAACAAAGTTTACAAATGGCAAGAGGTGACTGAGCCACCCAATCATTCAACTAGAGATCCAGGAACAAATCCGGAATTTATATCAGATGTGGTAAAAACTCCTGCAAGGAAATATGATGGTTCTCTACGGGATTACGAAAAGGGAAACCATTACAATGGGGAGCACCATCGGTCTACCCCTCCCCAGTATGGGGCACCCTCTTATAACCGATTTGACCCCCCCACCTATGATCCGGGTTATTCATCCAACAGGGGATCATATAATCAACGAGGTTATGGCAACAGAGGAGGAGGGTATCCAGGTGGACCACCGTGGTCCCAAGCACAATCTGGGTATTACCCCCCCCCAAGTCATAGAGGATATGATCATAGGGGTGGTAACCATAATGGCCAATCTTGGCCAATGAACCACTCGGATTATGGCCCTCCCCAGAATAGTAGGGGACGTGGTTGGTACCCTAATAATTCAAGAGGGGATTTTCAGAGGAGGGGATCGGGGGGACCTCCAATGCCGAGAGGAAGAGGTGGTGGCACACCCAGAGGTCGGGGGAAGAACAACCCGAGTCAGCAAAACAGGAAAGAGGAGGAAGAGTGGATACCATGGTATCCCACAGCATTCCAATTGCCTGGAGAAATAGAAAGAAGAGAAGAAAAAGAGGATGCAGAGGAGGCAAAAGGCAAACGAAAAAGAGAAACTTGATGGAGGGAATTTTTAATCTCAGTGATGCAATTTTTTCCAAGGATGAACTTAAAATTTTGGACCTAGGTCTAAAATTTGCCATGGATAGGAACTTGAATAAATTTGATACTTTTATTGACTTTCAAAAATTTATTAGAAAAATTAACATAAAAAAATTTTTTGCAAAGAGTACTTCACCACCAGAGGCTTGTGCTGAAAACTATCATCATAGCTCTCTTAAGAATAATTCTACATTCAATCCACAAATAGCCAATAACCATTTCGTAGGGGCTTTTAAATCCCTGGTTGAGCAAGACTTAGCAAAACTTGCCGTACGACCGAACAGAAAAAAAGCTGATTTGGAAAGTGGTCTGGAGATGTTGGAAAAGAATAAAAACATAGTAATTAGGTCAGCAGACAAGGGTGGGGGGGTTGTGATACTAAATAAAACTGACTATCTTACTGAACTTAATAGATTGGTGAGTGATCAGGATACATATGACAAACTGAAGGGCAACCCCACCAAGAAATTCAAAGATAAACTTAAAAAACTAATCAAGACTGCTACAACCGATGGTATACTAAAAAAGAAGGAAGCACGGTATTTAATTCCAGACGCTCCCAAAGTTCCCGTGATTTACCAGCTACCAAAATTGCATAAAAATCCACTTAAACCACCAGGACGACCGATTATTAGTGGTATTGAATCATTGTTCTCCAGAGTTGGTGAATATGTGGACTACTTCTTACAGCCACTCACTATCAAATGTCCTGCATATTTAAAAGACAGTAAAGATTTAATTGAGCTACTTAGTCCAATGATCGTTGATGACAATTGTATCCTTGCCAGTATAGATGTCAATTCTCTATATACGAATATCCAGCAGTCACATGCTCTCGAGGCCGTAAATTGGGCTCTGACGAGCACCAATATTAAAACCAAACAAATAGAATTCATCTTACAAGTTTTAGATCTGGCAATGAGCCATAATTTCTTTTGGCACGAAAAAGAATTTTATAGGCAGAAGAGGGGCGTTGCAATGGGGGCAAAATATGCCCCATCTGTGGCAAACCTCTTCATGAGCTTGTGGGAAAGAGATGCGATCTATAAAACCAATATCCCAGAATTAAGGCTATATAAAAGATATATAGATGACATCTTTATTGTTTGGGCTGGGTCGCAGGATTCTTTCAGAATATTCCTTGAAAAAATGGGCAACAACCCGTTTGGTATATCATTCTCAGAAACTTTCAGCTGCCAAGAAATTAATTTTTTGGATCTAACAATTTATAAAGAGGACAACAAATTGTACACACGTACCTTTTTCAAGGATGTAGACAGGAATGGCTACATCCCGCTCAACAGCTGCCATCATCCTAGGTGGTTGAATGGCATACCTAAGAGCCAAATGCTTAGGGTTAGACGCAATTGTAACAAGAAGGAGGATTATAATGCACAGTCCAATGTAATCATCAAACGTTTTGTGGACAAGGGATACAATCTAAACAATCTTAAAAAGGTCAGGAATGAGATTGGAGAGATGGATAGAAATGAATTATTCAAGAAAAAATCGGGAAAAGAACAAGACTTTGGGATTGCTTTTCTTACGGGTTTTAATCGCCAGTACAGAGATTTTGAGAAAATCATAAAAAAGCATTGGTCTCTTCTACTGGAAGATAAGGAGCTAAAAAAAGTGCTACCTGGTAAACCTAAAATTATCTATACTAAACCACCTACCCTCAGATTGCAATTGGCACACAATGTTGTCAATCCACCCAAAAAATTGTTTACTTTTTTGAACCAGACTGGTTTTTTCAGTTGTGGGAGATGTATGATCTGTAAAACCTCTAAGTTCAGAAAACGGAAAACTACGCATTTTGAATCTCATGTCACAGGTAGATCTTATGAAATCAAAAAGTTTATTACTTGTGGCACTACACACGTGACCTACCTCCTATCCTGCCCATGTGGGCTCCAATATGTTGGGAGGACCACCAGACCCTTAGGAGTAAGGTTAAGGGAGCATGTTAATAGGATCAGAAAAGGATATAGACAGCACAGCCTTTCCAATCATTTTAGATTACATCATGGTCGAGATCCTAGTGTTCTGACTTTTTGTGGAATCGATAAAGTGGAAGAGCACTGGCGAGGGTCCAACCTCAAACGCGCAATTTCGCAAAATGAAACCCAATGGATTCACAGACTGTCTACTATGAGTCCACTGGGTATTAATATTGATCTCGATCTGAACTGTTTTTTGTCAAATTGGTAATGGTTTTGAGTTGTCACCTTTGGAATAGATACATAATTTTTTTCCTTTATACCACTTTTTTCACTGTTTTCTTCCTTTTTTCTTTTATTTTATTTTATTTTATTTTATTTTTATTTTTTTTTTTATTTTTTTTTTTATTTTTAATTATTTTTTAATTTTTTTTTATTTTTAGTTTTATTTTTATTTTTATTTTTATTTTAATTCTATTTCTATTTTTTTTTTTTTTTTATTTTTTTCATTTTTTTTTCTTTTTATTTTTTTCATTCTAATTTTTTTCATTTTTATTTTTTTTATTTTTATTTTTATTTAAATTTTTACATCTACATTTATTTTATTTTAAAAAATTTTTTTATTTCCTATGTGTCTTATTCCAGCCGTGGCCACTTCCAAATTTATGAATACTCTTCAAGTTCCGCATCCATTTTGTACACAGATTTTAATTTTATTTTATATATTTCTCATTTTTCCTATTTTATATATGTAATCATATTTATGCATTTTATATATGAATTTTTATCCTGACAATTTATGCATACCATATATTTCCTTCACAGTATACTCATATATGCTGTGGACGGATATGCTTGTTGTCATGTTTTATTTGTTTAAATAAAGTTTACACAAGGCAATCTTAAATGATGATCACTTTGACTATGTCTCTGAACTTGTCGTCATCTAATTGATTGGCGTTTTTGCTCCTCCCTTTGAGGAGGAGTTCTGTATGTTTTTTTGGTATAAATATCTCCTATGTTGGCCGGAGATTATGTCCTTTGATGACGCCCTGGAGGAGGGGCGAAACGCGTCGACGTCATTTCCGGCCGAACGCAATCACCGACGTCACATCCTGCCTCCGTGGAACGCACGCTTATCCAGCGGCATTCACGGAAGTTTTTCTGATAAGCCTGCCTTCGTTTAAACTCTGTGAGTAGCGCATTGCGCGCATATACTTTTTATTGCAACGGTATTTCACCATTTAGCATTCCTTTCCTTGAGGCATTAATCTGCAAGACCCATGGAGATGGCACCAGTAGCAAGCCCCCAGATATCCGGGTCATCCTGAACCACCAGCCAGCTTCACATCATATGTCCCATGGACTCAGATCACAGTCTCTCTGCTTGATTTCATAGGCACAGCCTCTGCATCTGGGTGAGTCCAGTCCAAGAAGGGACTTTCTACTTTGCTGGACTGTTTTTTACTTTTTTACTTTTTTACTTTTGTTGGCACTTAACTCATGTTATTATTTATGTGCAAATATTGTGGTTTATTATTGTAGTCTCACTTCCATATACACCTACAGGTTTGTAGCCTCACCACTACACACACCAACAGATTTGTATATTGGTACACTGTTTGTTAGTATTTGCTAGCGCTGTTCCTTTTTTCCGTTGTTCACATTTTAGAAGTTGTAGCACTTCCATTACAGCAGCTGCAATCTGTCAACACATTTGCACCATATTTTATCAGCACCAATTTATATATTTTTTATTATTGATATTTTGAGATCCCTCTGATGCTTTGGAAGCATGGCTTTTGCTGTAGGATGTGTACATTTTTTTTAAAGTGGTTTTAAACCCTTTCTGTTGACTTTTACCTATAGGTAAGCCTAGAATAAGGCTTACCTATAGGTAGTGGAAACATCTCCTAAACGGCCCACTTGTAGTGGGCCGTGCCATTTCTTCCCCCAGCGTGTGCCGTGACTGACGGTTCCCACGCGTAAGTGTGACGCCAGTCACATAGCCGGAGTCCGTGGCCCAAGAAGGAAGAAGGGCGAAGATGGACACGGCCTGCACAGGGGACAGTGTGGGCTTGCAGGTAAGTGTCATATAATAGGCTAGTATGCGATACATACTAGCCCATTATGCTTTTAACTTGCATGCCTTGCGGGGAGCATAAGAGGAAGTAAAACCCATCAGGGTTTACTTTCTCTTTAATGAATACAGAGCTGCATTCATTGGTGTCTTTTATATCTCCCTCTAAAAGGCTGCTCCTGAGCTCCAATCTTTATCCCAATCCCAAAAGATGGACCATTTGAGGGAGAAGCTATACAATTCTCTAAGCATCAACTATTGAATTCATTATGCGGCTGGAGACTGTTGTGGAATTGTGGAGAGATTAGTCACATGAGATTAATATTGCAGGGCTTTGCTTACAGGAAGGAGAAATTACCCATGTAATAAATATGTGATTAATCTGCTTAACCCTTTCCTGTCTGTATAAGATTGTCAATAAGACTCCAAAAGAGGTATGAAGAAGACTCATCTCATACATGAGATAGAAATCAATTAAATGAAAAGCCAAACTGACAGAGAAGACTAATTACACAGAATTATAAAGAATATGTGTACAATATAATACACTGCAATGGTGGTTGTCCCTGGTACCACATCTGAAATATGAGCATGAACAAAATGGAAAAACTGAACTAATGGTTTTTAGTAAAAGCTGAAAATACCAGGATAACAATGAATAGGTATATAAAAGATAATTTGCAAATCAATATTTGATCCAGAGATTTCCCCTGCAGTGCTCTCTTTTTTCTACCACTAGATGCCCTCAGTCTGAGCCCAGGCTATCCCAGACAAGCCCCCAGTAGCACAGTGATAATCTTGTCACTTTGTCACTCTTTGCTCCTATCAGCACCTTTCTTTTTTTTTTTAATGGTACCACATCACACATATTAGTATGGTTAAAGTATTTTTATTAAATATCAAAATAATTTAATAAAAAAAATGCAAAAAAACAACATTGCAATAACAAACGGCCATTATCATTTATTTTTTTGATTTTAACCTCCACATGCTTCACCTCGACCATCCACTGATGAGCTACAATGGGCCTGCCTTTTATCCCACTTAAAGAAGCATGCTGATAGGAAGAGAGGACAGAGTGACAGAGGGGTGAGCTCTTCACTGTTCTGCTCCTCCTTTCACTGTCCAGTCACAGTTTGATGCTGGCCATTAGACTGAGGACGTCTAGTGGCAGAAAAAAAGTACTGTGGGGACAATTCTAAGATTTTTAGAAAAAGCTGGTTTTGTTATTTTAACATAACATTATGATTTGGACTATTCATGTTTATCTTATTTTTGGCTGGAAGTTCTGCACTGATAATAGACCATAAATATATTATCTAAAAACAAACAGTATATGTCCCTATTTATAAAACAAAGAGTATATGTTCCTACATTTTGTATCTGCTTTTCACCATCCCTCTACAGCAAGGATGAAGCGTAATGCCCCGTACACACGATCGGAAATTCTGCCACAAAAAGTCTGATGAGAGCCTTTGGTCGTAAAAAATGC